>CAIGRS010314235.1:0-18178 GCA_903798395.1 Fraxinus floribunda | reverse complement strand
ATAAACCTTCGAGAGCAATCAGAAACCTTAAAGTTCGAGAGAGAAGAGAAACCCAAACCTTAGTGAACAACTACAACTACTCTCAGACTCAGACGGTGACGAGGAATATGGAAAGGCTTGCAAATCTAATTGAAGGTCTTCGCAAAATGTAAGTTGCAAATAAAATCGACGGTCAAAAATTCTGCCCCTGCAAACCTTCTGTTTGTTTTTGTGTATTTACATTGATAAATGTGTAAATACGTATTTTAAATCATGTGTGTATTAATAGATAACGTGAAATATGTTTGAATTAACCATTAACAATTTTACATATATTTAGTAGCTTTTTGCCTGCAAAGCATATGTGTAGTGTGTTGTTATAAACACTTTTGTGCGACCACAGGATATTAGATTGTGGAGAAGACATAAAAGTGAGCTTGGAATTTCAAATAGACATATCTGGAAACCATATGTCTATTTCCACTCCATCCTCTACCATGCCATGCCTGGAAGAGGAGTTTGAGGACTTTGAACCGTGCAGTTTGATAATTTTTCTCAATAATGAGGTAAAACTTATAATTGTATTTTTCTTAGTTTTCAAACATGAGTGCTTTGAAGGCAAAAATCAAAATTAACAGATTTGTTTATTTCCTATCTGCTTAAGCTGCATATGTGCCTTGAAATTGAAATAAGTGAGCATTTACTACAAAGGTTATGTAAGTATAATTGTCTTGGTAGGATGTTCATTGGGTGCTTGAGCCATCATCTAAGCTGCCAATTATCAGGAGATTAAGGCTTTCGGTTCTGGTGTTTTTGGACTGAGTTGTTTAGATTGCAATTGTTTGTTGTGTTCGATACGGGTTTGATGCATAACCTGAAAAGTAATGAAGCTTGATGCATGTTCATGTGAACTGCTGGTGCTTTTAGATCTTAAGAAAGTGTCATGTGTGCTAACACTAATCACTCACGTTTTGAGATAGATACTGGATAAAGACAGATTCTGCTTGTGCATTTCAAACTTATGAAAAAGTAATGAACATATTGTGATTAAGAAGATTAAGTGGTCTTGGCAGTTTTCCCAGCATATATATTTAATCTGATGGTTTTGATTCTTGTGTCAACTCTGTAGAAAAATAATTTTATGATCCTTTTTCCTCTGCATATCAATAATAGAAGCAGAAAATGATGACCATAACTTCATAGTGATGATAAACCACAAACCTTGGAATTATGATGATGTTAAGAATCTAGATGTCACAAAATGGGGTTTGTCTTGATGACAGTCAACACTAGAAATGATATGAGTGATATAAGGGGACTTTGGTAATTTTCTGTTTTGACTCTGGTTCTCAGCGGTGGTTCTGCTGCATGTTGTTAACTTCAATTAATTATCTGCCGACAACTTGCTTCTTCTTTTTTTTTTTTGGAACAGGCTGTAAATTTTTTTTGCTCAATGAGCAATGCTGAAAACTAATTCTTTTTTTTTTTTTTGTTTTCTTTTGACAAAGAATACTGCGAAACATAGCATTGATTTAGATTTGGTCAGAGGAGTGAATAACAATTGAATAGAACTTAACCAAGAGAGACGAGAGAAGAGAAGGGAGAGAAAAAAGAGCAGAAGATAGAAGATAGAGAAACATAGGGGAGAGAGATATAGAATTTGTTGATGGGAAAACTCCAACATAATCAAAATTCAATTTCAATTATAGTCTCATGCAAAACGAGCTCTCAGGTTCACTTTTACAGACGTAGCAAAGAACTTTAGTCAGTTACTCGGTCTTTAAAATTGCATGTGAAGTGAATAAAGCTCTGTTTGCATTTGAAGAGGATGAAGGTGAGAGTTTAGTTGATATCACTTATAGAATATAGTTAATATTGCTTATAGAATATAAACAATATCTGCCTCCGCAGGGTCAAAAATATAAAAGTTGGGCAGAGACGAGAGTATGGATTCCATTCCCTAATTTTAAGAGTTCTTACATTATCAGACTTGCAGCATCATAAAGAATTTGTGTTCCTGAGATGAAATTCAGCTCATGACACATTGCATGATGTGCTGCTGAAGATAAATTAGCTTTATGGGGCCTATCATTTTTCTTTTGATGGTTTTATAATTGAAAAGAGAACTGAGTTGGTTGATTTTAAATACCTCTACTCTGCTTTAATTTTTTCCAAATATTAATTTTCACAATATATATATATATATGCTTTAGTGTAATTGTGGTAACACCATTAATTATTTTTCTTATGATTACTCCAACATTATGTCTTGATAGTTGTGTCCCGCTGTTATCAAATTTTTATATTGTGCATCCATTTCAGCTTAAAGAAGAATTTGAAGAGGGCAAAATTGGAAATATCTTGGAGGCTGTTAAAAACTACTCCCAAAGAAATGCTTTAGAGAATCAATCTAAATGGTAAGTTCTATTGAAACATTCGAGTTAGTTTCTAGCACAATACTTTCGTGGAGAGAAGTATCAACATGTTTGAATTATATAGAAGATATCGTACGTGCATTAGCATAGAACAATCAAGTCTTTGCATTTTCCCGACTAAGTGTATGAGCTTAGATCTTTATACGGAAAATAAAGTGGGTGAATTACTTTCCCGACTAATGTTGCATGCAGATACGATTGCTGATGGTTCATCCGCTTCGGATTAGAATCAGGTCACAAACTCGTTTATTAGGTCTCAGATTGTAATAATATTTGCTGCCTATTACTGACTGGGTTTTTTTACGTTGTAGGAAGAAGTGGATGAGCAAGTCTTTATGAAGTATCCCGAGATATTCTAGCATGTGGTGTTGGGCTCGTTTCCTGATTGCATATAATGGATATTTTGTCTATAATAATTTGACTTGTGGAACTTGATAAGTTTTCTGATTTCACGTATTAATGGATATTTGTATATAATAAGTTGACTTCGAGAAACTTGCCTATAATATTGAAAGTTTGAGGTGCAGGAAAATTTTATTTTAGCCCGTGATAAATAATTGTTCAGATTTAACTATTGTATTACAGTTCAACGGAATGGTTATGTTGCGAATGAATTACTGCTTAACCACCAACTATAATGAAAATATAGCAGTAAAGAATATCAACGGTGAACATGCGCTACAACGTAGTAAACTTTTGAGGAGAACATTTACGGGCAACACGCCAAGCGTAAGATGATTTACAAGGATTCAATCATTTTACGTTTTAGGTGTTAGATTTTTAGAATGCAACTAGGAATCTTAATTGTAGAACCAAGAAACATTACACTCGTGTTAGAAATTTTGGCTTGCTGATGAGTAGAACGATGTATGCAACCTTGATTTTTCATAAGTTGAACTTGGATTGCCTCATAAGTTGGAATAAGTGCAAGGTTCTTATTTTCATGTCGAGTTGCAAATTCTTTTAATGAAGCAATTTTTATTTCTTAAAGACTTGCTGAAAATCTTACGTGCCTTCAGACATTGTGCAACCGTGTTCTCCAGATCAATTTTTTTTTTCTCCCTTGCATGGAAGGCTTACGGAGAACGCACTGTGCCCTGGACCATATAAGGCGATTTTTCCTACTTAACGAAAGTAAATTTTCCTTTAATTTGTTATCGAAGAATCTTCAAGAAAAATTAAAATCAACTTGACTCGGCGAGTTCAACTGAGAATCGAGCCCAAAATCAGGTCGGTTATGCCGTGAGCACCATTAATTAAAACTGATGACCAGCTCCGATTTGAGAAAACCCACTACCCCCAAACGGTTTGTACGGTTCAGAAACTGCATAATCTCAGAATTTTTGAAACCCCATTTAAGTATTTTTATACTTCAAACTTCGAAGTTCAAACAACTCATCTCTCTTCTTCTAGTGACGTTTTCTATTTGAAGACTCTTGTATATTAGGGTGCCTATTGTGCTAAATCGCAAGTGTAATGGTATCGTGATTGGGGTAAATCTAGGATTGGATTACAAAAATAAAAGGTCGGGATAATCTATAAAAATAAAAACAATTTACTTATATAAAAAAAATTACACTAAAATTCATATCCTTCTAGTGTGCGCTGTAAAACGCTGTTTACAAATCCAAACTCAGTTTGGTTATCGAATTGTTTTATTCCATATAGTACGGTCGATATTAAATTTAGTCTTCATTGCATTTGTTGAGGATAATCTGGAATTGAAAGATTTCAACATAAGAAAAGAATCAAAAGATGCAGGCGGTGCCACTTTTGGAGCTGTGGTGAAGGAATTTAAAGCCCAGGTGACCAATAACTACCTTGAGATCCATCTCTTTTGGGCTGGAAAGGGGAAGGTGTATATGGACCCTCTATTTTAGCAATAAGTGTCATCCCAGGTACGCACACACTCAAAATGTTGGATATTTCATAGTAATGTCTAATGAATCTTAATCCATTGATGCCAGTTTTGACAACTAAAAAATATGCAGATTTCATATCCACTGTAAATAATAATCCTCCCAATGATCTAGCGAGTAGGAAGTACAGGACTGATGTTATTGTGGTACTTCTTGTCGTTGTTGGAGCTGTAATCTCTCTTTTCTTATTCACCATATATTATTTGGCTTGGAGAAGAAAAAGGCAGAAGAGATTTGAAGATGAAGGTGAGAAGGATCAGTAGACTTATGCTTAATTAAATCAGTCCGCTTCACAACATCCCGCAGAACTGTCGTTCCTTAGTATAATATTATGAAATGGGGAATGATTAGCTTAGGAAATTGCAAACCAAAAAACTGTGTTTGTGTATTTGCAGAGTTCTTGGGAATGGATGCCAGACCATACACTTTTAGTTATGTGGAGTCTACGAGCGGCAACAGATGATTTCAGTTCTTCTATTAAACTTGGCGAGGGAATTAAAATTGCTATCATCTACTGTTTTTCCTTAATTGCTATAAAAAAAAAAAAAAGCAACAATATCTTTCTTCCTTCAGTTCTAATAATGTATTATCTTGATTGTAGTGCAGTTTCTTGTTGCAGCCGTGAAGTGTATATCTTGATAGTAGTGCAGTTTCTTCTTGGGAGCTTAGTCTATGCCTCTCCTTACATTTACATTCTTGGATCAGTTTTGCTGGCAAGAAGACATTCTAATTTGGTTCTAAAGATAACATTGAAGAAGAATACACATGCTGAAGTTGATAAATCCAGTGAAGCAGCCAAAATATCAAGTTCAATTGTTACTGGCCATCAAGCAGAACTGGAAAGAACTTTTTCAATGTCAATAACAGTTATTAATTATTATTTCATATTATGTCTGAAATGTAAGTGGGAAATTCTAAAAAAGAATATGTAGTTTATGGTTTCTCGTGGCTTTTCATTTGAATAAATGAACTTTATTGTTCTACCATTTCGTTGGAGTGTTGATTTTTATCCCCACCTCGTCTATTCATAGAAATTATCGATACAAACCGACCAACCTGACCTGACCCGACCGATACATAATTGGGTTGAGTTGGGTTGGGTTGTGTTGGATTTCAACATTTACATGTGTATGTTGGGTTGGAGCAAAAACCGACCCAACCCACGCTCACCCCTAGATATTAGGACCCCTGGTTTCTTCTTCAAGCATGGCACATAATATAATGAAGGAAAGTATCTTCGATTTAAGGTGGAGATACACCAGAAACAAGGAAGAAAAATATCCTAATTTAAGACTTTTCCATTTGAAATTGTTGAAACAATTGTCTCCTTCTGGAAACATTTGCGATGTGCTTCACCAGGTAATGTATCAATCATTTTTATTTCATGTTTTAAGCTGGAGAAGGAAAAAATACAATGAAGCTAAAACAGAAATGGAGAAGTAAAATCATAACAGCTGCAAAAAAATCATTGTTTTATGGTGAGGATCTAAATACGAATTGAATTTTCAAATTATGGAAGAGTGGTAAACTAAATAATAACCAAGAGAAAAGGTCAGCGAAAGAGTGGGCTTTGGGACTACAAATCTTTAAAGATTAGGTCAGACCTATACTAGCTTGCTTCCAGCTGTCCCGATGAGCAAAAGTATTCAATCATCAATGCAGCTAGGAAAAGCTTAATCAAGGGAGGGAACTGCTTGAAATGAACATACTTTGAGTTTTGAAGAATGAACAGGGGTCAATGTCAAATTACTTTCCTTATAGCACGTAATCTGCTAATACCTTCCGTATCTAGCATTAGAGTCAACCTTTAGTGCAGCTAGCATAATTCGTTTTCATTACAGATCATGATTTAAAGAAGACATACTGAAGAGTTAATATGTTTACATAGTTCCGGAAGATATGGCAGTAAAAATTGGAAAACTGGTTGTCTTTCCTATCAAGCCATGTTAGATGCATCTTCTGTGGACGATGGAAGGGCCAAACTCGTCATATTCAGCTTTTGTTATACACATCTGCAATCACATAAACCATATAAGTCTCTTACTAAAACCATCTGTTAGCAGAAATACGACATCAATAAAGCAATGAGGAGGTTGTTATGAACTATACCTGCTGGAATGTGCTTAGAGACGCCCACGTAGAACCTCCAATCCACGCACCATACTCCCTCTTTGGTGGAGCCACCACCTCAATCTTCATGCTTCTTGGAGCTAGTGCATTAATCTCCTTCCTCATCCTGTTAGCAATGCCCATGAACAATGTGGAGCCACCATTGAGAAAAATGTTGCCATACAAATCCTTCCTAAAATCCACATCGCACTTCATGATAGAATTGTATATGATTTCATGAATTCCAGCAGCTTTCATTCCGATCATTGATGGCCGGAACAGGACCTCTGGGCATTGGAATCGCTCGGCACCAATAGTGATCACTTGTCCATCAGGCAGTTCATAGTTTTTCTCCACAGACGAGCTGGTCTCTGCTATTTCTAGCTCTTGTTCATAGTCGAGAGCAATGTAAGAGAGCTTCTCTTTTATATCCCTTACAATTTCAAGCTGGGCGGTTGTGAGGAAAGAGTAGCCTCGCTCTCTCAGTATCTTCATGAGGTAATGTGTGAGATCACGCCCAGCCAAATCCAGACGGATGATTGCATGGGGGAGTGCATAACCTTCATATATGGGGACTGCATGGCTGACACCATCCCCGGAGTCGAGAACAATTCCTGGAATTAACAAACGTAAAGCTCATATTTCTGCAAATAGAGAAAATTTAGCATGCATCAACCTAAGCTAATCCACTGGTTTCTGAGGCATTAAACTAATCAGAAGAAGCTGATGGTATATAGTATGCAAGTGGTTCAAAAAATTATAGCCGCCTAAGTTATTCTATTTATAATAAATGGTGTGCAAATATCAATGTGTTTCCTGTTTGTCTTCTTAGTTTTCAGGAAAACAGAATACTTAAATGGATTTATCACTGGGAATCAGTATAATACAGTGCCTATAACCATAATAATGCAATATATGCTTGTATGCATGAAAGTGTATTTTAAGTAATATTTTAAACGAAATTATTTTCTTAAGGGGGAAGGGGTGTATTTAGTTTGATACACTAAACTAAGCAACTTTATGTGCTTTCTTTGATGCTGAGAACACTCCACGTGTCTATCACATCAACGATCAAACAATTTTATATTAGTGTTCAAAAGAGAAAAAATATATAATTGAACTTACCACTTGTACAACCACGGGCATAAAGGGCAAGAACAGCCTGATTGGCAACATACATCGCAGGAGTATTGAAGGTCTCAAACATGATTCGAGTCATTTTTTCACGATTGGCCTTGGGGTTAAGTGGAGCTTCTGTCAAGAGAATTGGATGATCTTCTGGATTCACACGAAGTTTTGTATGGAAGGTATGATGCCAAATCTTCTCCATATCATCCCAATTGATGACAATTCCATGCTCCATTGGATACTTGAGAGTCAAAACACCCCTCTTGGATTGAGCCTCATCACCAACATAGGCATCTTGGGCATCTTGGACCATGTAAACCATTACAGAAGTGCAACGAGGGCGCCCCACAATGCTCGGGAAAACAGCCATTGGAGCAACATCTCCAGCGAACCCAGCCTGATAATTATAAGATGATATTAGATCATTATCTGAAGTGCGGGAGTAATAAAGAATTTAATGTCAGATGGTTACCTTGACCATTCCTGTTCCATTGTCAAACACAAGAGTTCGAATATCCTCAGCCTTCTCTTGATGCACTGTGAAGAAAAATAATTTTCAGTTTTATGCAGAGAAGAGCTATTTTATGGGGGTAGAGATCCATATTTATGATCAAATCTGGAACGCAAAACTTAACTTTTCCACCACCAATAATATCAGAAACCAATCAATATATGCATATTCATCTCTAATTGGTAATGTTTTCTAAGTCTTCCCCTTTTTCTAAATCCATGAATTTCAATACATCCATCCTTGATGTTCATAATCAATTTAGGTTTCAGCACGGGTGAATGATGAACAGAATTAACCAATCGACCAGTCTCTGGTAAAATCAGAAGGTTGAACAAGCCGTAATGGTGATTCAGAATGTCTTCATATATAATTTCATGCATTTTTGAGTGTGTCACTTTTTTTGAGTTTTGTCACTTTTTTGAGTTTGTGTTTTTTAAAAAAAGTGACAGTTTTTATTAAAAAAAAGTGACATTGTCACTTTTCATTTTACACAGTATTTTTTGCTTTCTAAAAATCTTTTACTTCAAAACATCCCTAATTTTAAGGGTATTTTTGTAAGTAATAGGCCATAAAGCAAGAGAGGCTGCTGTACTGCCTGCTTGCTTGCAGGCAGCTATTCTTAGCTTTTGCAAGAAGCTGTGCAGGGGTGTATTTATTTTTCCCCTGTTGTTTTCGAATTCAACTTAAGTGTACTTGAATGTGGCTGTGTTCAAATAACTTCATTTCCTAACCTAAAATCACCTAAATTCTTCAATTCAAAGCGAAAATGTACAAATCCAAACTGCAAGAATTGTGCGTTGGAGTGCCGGTGATAGACATGTCTGACACATACTCGCAGCTCGAGTAAGATTGTAATTGCATCATATTAGTAACCCCCAGGCACATTGAGAGTATTGCAATGCATTAACCCCATCATTTTACAGATCCTTGTGTATGTTCTGGGAAGATTTTGTGAATAGCCTCCAAAGAATATCCTAGTGGCCAAGATTAATTTTACTTAGTGAATCAAGGATAACTAAAGCAAAAAGTATCCTACGCATTATATTAAGTCTTTGATCATTATTCTTAGATTTTAATCCAATTTGAACCATGCTAATAATGACTAAAGACTGCAGATAATGCATATAAAGATTCATAATGAGTAAACAAAAAGTGTTTGATTATATATTGCACGTACTCACCCTGTAAATTTGGCATTCCCGAATTAGAAGTACCGGAAGTTTCACCTTCCAACTCAGCATACTGCCAAAATAAATATTTACATATAAATAACATGGACTAACATATTACCGACAACAAACAAGTAAGCATGAATTTCGATCTCTAAGAAAGCCAGGGAAATAACTCGGTTAACCAAATCTACAGGTGTAGTAGGTTCAGTAGCTTCATCATTTTCTTCCTTTCCCAGTTGCAATCGGATGGAGGATGGAGTACATGTCACCATAAGCATGCAGAGATATGTAACATCCATGATACTCCTATCAAAATATAAATAAATTTATTTCACTCAGGATAGTATAAATTCTCTTGAAAGACAGGGAAAAAATACAAATATACACCTAACCTGATGTCTACCGATATCTTCATTTTATATTCTAAGCTCACTTGTGCAGTTTCCTAACAACCAGATATTCTGCAAAACATTGGCAAAACATGTATCACGAAAAATAAACTTGTGGTCTTATTGATGCAAATTTCACTCACATCACTTACATTGAGCTCAGGTTCTTCATTAACTCGTCCACTTTCTCCACTTTTTCTATATTCACTGGTATCTTCATTCTGAGAATAAGTTGATTTAGAGAGAAAGTATAAGCGACAAATGAATATAGGATGTTAGAAATAAATATGGGATGTTGAAATAACAACCTCGTGACAGGAAGGAAAAAAAAAAAAGAAAAAAAAAAAAATTGGAGGGAAACAAGTTGGACCGGGCTTGAAAATCACAGCCGAAAAACCGACCCGGCCAATAATTGTGGGTCGGGTCGGTTCAGCCTCACAAACCGACCCAACCCGTTGAAACCCAGATATCCCCCAACGCTAATTCCTGAGCTCCACAATTCCAAAACCCTAAATTCACACAAAGAATTGCACAGCCTGCTCCAGCTGATCCTTATCAACAATCAACGATAAATTCGCAACGAACTCTTCGACCGCTCCTGAGTCGCAGCTTGCACTTGCTCAGCGGCGTTACCGTCGGCAACCGAGCAGCAGCCTCGGGGTCCCTCCTGCTTCCGGCCCACGCGAGCCGCGGGCTCATGTTTCTTCTCCTTCTTGTCGCCGTCATTTTTCCGGTCTCCGGGGAGTTGCCAGTTCAAACCGCCGGATTTGTCTTGTAAAAAATATTTTAAGACATATTTGAAACTATGACTATGATTCATATGATTTGTTTATAAATTCATACTTTCGCTACAGTGTATGTATAGAGTACACTATCACATTCAAATAAGTGAATTTTAAGTGAAGTTGATCTCTCAACAAATATTTACTTTTAATTACACTACTCTTCATTTTACTCCTAACAATTAAATTAAAGAAAAACACACAATATGAATTTAAATTTTGTAAATAAGAAAAATAATTATAACTCTACAAAATAAGAAATTAACCTATTTACACAATAATAATGGAGAAGATTTACACAATACATTGCATGTAACACTCCAAATTTTATAAACTCTAGAGTGTTACTAAAAAATTCAATTTCAATTCACGTTCATTGCGGGAACGATAAACATTTTATTTCTTTGTAGAAAAATAAATAGTATCCATAATTTTAATTCGAAACATGAAAATTGTATCTTTCGAATTAAACAATAAGCATCTCCCAAACATAAATAAACTAAATTACTAATTCTAAAAGATAGAAAAACTTTTGTTTTTATTTTTTCAAATCCTCTAACAGCCCTATCACCATTCGCTATATTTCTAATGGGTTCGAATTAACCTGTTAGTTATTGTAAGTGTTAGTATTTAAAAATACTAAATAAGATACATGCAATTTCCACACCAAGCGAGACACTCATCAGTATTTCGAATTCATGGCAATTCATGCATAAATAGAATATAAAAGTATACGAAAATAATTACTCGTACAAAAGTATCTTACATCCATAAGTTTGAAAAGTTGTAAAGAAATTTAAAATAATACACATGAAAATCGCTTTCTCTCTCTCCGTGCCTTGTGTATGAATAAGATATATCATGAGCATGTTTGGCCAAATTAAAATTTGATTTTAATTTAAGTCAAAGTCAAATAATTAATATCAATAACGTCTTTTATAAGTTTCACATCTTTTTAACCAGCAAAAACTTTTATGACAAGTCACTGAAATTTTAATTTTAATTCACACCAAACACTTTATATATATTGTTGGATTCTCTCTCTAGCCTTGATTTTCTTTATGTTGTATATAATGGGCGTTTGTGGTGAATAATAAGGTGTCTAACACGAAATTTAAAGTTGCAAAAGACTATAGAATTTTGGTACAAGTCATAATTACCCTTTCAAAATAATAATATGTTGATAGGACAACTTTCGAAATGGGAAACTAGTAGTATACAAATTGAAAGGATGAATAAGGTAGTGTTTCGATTGTACTCCACATTTTCCTAAAACGGCGTGACACGGGGAAGGTTAGGGAAAAAGGTAATTAAAATAAATTTATGATTCCTAATTTAATTAGATAGCAATACTGAAGTTGGAATATATCAAATATATGATTAACACCTAACACAAAAAGAATTGGACATTAATTAACAATTTAACAACCATCAAAAATAGGATTCCCATTGAACTTTATCATACACTAATCATGGTTGTCGTAGAAGTCTAAATCATCAACCAACTTTAAATAAAATTACAAATTAAAGTTAACTTGTTTGGACTTTGGATCTAATTTATCCGAATTAATTTTTTTTTTTTTTTTAAGTCTATGGCGCATTATTAAATACAAACTAGCCAACGAGTATATACTAAAACTTGCTCTCTCAAAATCTAATTTTTAGACTCCAAAAAATAAAACATTTTATACATACTTCACTTGAGATCCTCGACTTTCAAAATTATAAAAATATTCTATAAAATTTTCGGGCTTAAGATGGTAATGGCTTGCTTTTATTTTTCCCCAAATACTTTTTCAATTTCTTTGATTGCCCATTTTTGTGCTCTATGTTTTACCCCCAAAATGCCAAGAGAAATTGGAGAGATAGAAGAGAAAAATGAAAATGAAAAAGAAATGAAAAGAAAAATAAAGGAAGGAGAATGAGGAATGAGGTAAAAAAATCCCAATTTTATCTATTAAAACCCCTCAAAAAGGGACCTAGAAAATTGCCAGAATGTCCCCAAATCTTTTGACTTAAAGCAAAATGGTCCCTTCACTGTGTATCATGGCGAGCGCGAGTAGACAGAGCAAATTGCTCTTTGCTGATTTGGGACACTGCCATCTTTCAAAATTGCAATCAAGTCTTCCAATATTGTACATATGGTCCCTAAACCTTGATCTACCACAATTTAGTCCTTGATTTTGACTTTTCTTTCAATTACACCATCCATAAATTGCATCCAAGGTCCTTAAGCTTTCATCATATGTGCACTTTGTCCCCATTTCATGCTTTTGGTCATTTTCTCTCCCTTTTGCCTTGTTTCCATTAGATTGGGAGATTATGACCTATAAAAGCACAATTTAAAATATACTGAGTGTATTTAATTGTGAATTTTCTTATTATCTACAAATATGACAGTTATTCTATGACAATAATTGGCTCAAACAGAGCAAGTGCCAAATGGTGTTGCGGTTGTCGAAGGGAACGTTGCTGGCGTTGCCGTCGCAGCCGAGTGGCTATGCTGTTGCTGCTCCATAGGCTGCTCGGGATGGGTTTCGGGCCGAGGAGACTGGTGCACTTGATCATTTGAATCAGCAACCATAGTTGCAGGCACAGGGAAAGAAGGGATTGTGGTTGCTGCACTAGGATTGCTCCAAAGGTACTGGTTGTTCCCGTCTGCATTCACCGTCGCCGGTTGTGTGACAACATGCCAACTCAAATGTTGATTCATTGATTCAGAAAGGCTACGAGTGACCAAAGCCTGAGCCCTGGAGTCTGGTCTTTGTAAACTCACCGGCTGCAAAGCTTCCTTCCTCCTTTCCGGGTAACCCTGTCTCCGTGGAGATTGGAGACACGGCTCGTGTCTCCATTCTNCCCTGGAGTCTGGTCTTTGTAAACTCACCGGCTGCAAAGCTTCCTTCCTCCTTTCCGGGTAACCCTGTCTCCGTGGAGATTGGAGACACGGCTCGTGTCTCCATTCTCCACGGAGACACGGATAAGCATGTGAGATTTTTTTTTTTTTTTTTTTTTAAAGCATAATACATATTCTTATTAATTGATGATTCCAACACATCAAGATTAACTTCACAAAAAATTCACCTTCACATTTGATTATAAATAATATTACACCATGCCATATTTTTATATCTAAAAATTCACCTTCAATTTATGATTATGGGTTTTGTTGGGATTATTGTGCATTATTGTGCTCATGAAGCAATCATTCTCATTCTCAAATTCAGTTTCCTTATTAGAGATGTTATTTGATAATTTTAATCATTTACTTTTATGTTAATGGAAATGTTGTACGTTTAATTGCCGCAGGATGAATTTGAGACTGAAATTGAAGAAACCGTAGATGAAGTTATGTGGATAGAGAGGAAGAGAGAGAGTTCATAGTAGCATATGTACTATTGGATTTTCAGCTTACAGATGGTTGATGAGGCAAAGATGGAAGATGCATGAGATGAACAAAGCACAATATATAAATTTCACATGTTACTTTTTTGAAGTGTCACTTTTTTTTTGGGGGAGGGCATTAATGTACTTGCTCATTGAGGGTATTGTTGAGTGTAATGTTAGTTTTTCTATAGTTTTATGGAGAAGAGAAGAGAGTGTGTATTGTGATTGTTATTTTCTTGATTTTCCATCAATTTTATGCACATGTAAATACATATAATAATGCAAGTGATCGATTACATAATTAAAAACCAAAAAATGTGACCATTTCAAAAATACGTCTTCTATCACATTTCATTGTCTTTGGAAAAATAGTGAGTTTAGTGCAGAATTTTGAGTGATTGTTACTTTTTTTAAAAAAAATTGTCACTTTTTAAAAAAATTCGTCACTTTTTTGAGTTTATGACCTTTTTTTTTTGAATTTTGTCACTTTTTGAGTGTTTGTCACTTTTTTCTATCTCATTTTTTTTTTATTGTTTGCTACTTTTTTTTTTTTTAATTTATGTCACTTTTTTATAAAAGTGAGATTATGTCACTTACTTAATTTTATGCAGTACCATCTAGGAATTGTTAAAGTTGCTCGTCAATTTTATGTAAGTGACATCGTGTCACTTTTTAAAATTGTCATTTTTTTTTTTTAGTTTTGCCACTTTTTTGAGTTTGTATCACTTTTTTAGTTTTGTCACTTTTTTTGAGTTTGTGTCACTTTTTTTAAAAAAGTAAAAAAGTGATTTTTTTTTAAAAAAACGTGACATTGTGTCACTTTTTTCTTTTACACAGTATTTTTTACTTTCTAAAATTTTTTCATATGAATTTAAGGGTATTTTTCAAAACATCTCTAATTTTAAGGGTATTTTTGTAAGTAAAGTTGCTTTTTTTTTTTTTTCAAAGGATTCCTTAGTACTTGTTTGGATTTTATCAGAACTTTTTTTTTTATATATATAATTTAAAGGTTATAATCTTAAATTCACATCGCACAATTTTTTTAAAAAACGTTACTGGTAATTGTTTGGATTTTATAAACTTATAATTTAATGGTTAAAATCAAACTTTAATTTTTACCATATATTTCATAGAATTTACAATTATTATTCACTTATTACATTATAATTTCAACATTTTATAATGATACATGTATATATATAATGTCTTTTCTGATGATAAATAATGTATTTTGTCTTTTGGGTTACTATCGATTCTATTATCACTTTTCTTTCCATATCATTGGTTCTTCCTCTTCACTTATGATTCCACTGATGAATTATTTTTAGACTTTATGTAAGTATCTTATGTATCCGTACGGAATTTTAGAACTACCGTATTTTTTCTCTTGCCTTACTATGGTTGCATATTTGCAACATTGATTCTAGCGTATATAATTCAAAAGCTGGCAGAGAACGGTTTAGAAGCTGGCAAGTTTGTATATTCTAGCATCTTTCTCATATATGCATTTGACTCTCTAGTCGTATCAAGGTTTATATGTGATAAACCCTAATGCATTTTCTTCCCGACAAACGTCAGATCAACTTCTAGAGGCTACTTTGGGCGAATGGATTGTTTCTGTTATGGGTTTTCCTTTCATCTCTTGGCTACGAAGAAATTTGTACGGACAACGGATATGCTGTAGTTTAACTCGATATATCTTTTGGCTCATAAGATATGCCTTTTGTCTATATAATAAGTTTAGTTCGCAAGCATCACTTACCTTTTACCCTTCATTTTATTAACAAAAAAATTCACTTTGGCATATTTCTTTGGCTTCGCAACTATTTGTCTAGCTTGATCAAGCTTGTATGGTGTTTAATTGATTAACTCGCTCGGTCTCGCATATAAAAAAATAATCCCATTGAATTTGCTCTATAAGTATTCAATTATATTTTGTTGATAGTATTTCTCAAGTACATATGTCATTCCAGGGACGCTTAATGAGTTCGCCTCCCTTCCTTGCGAGCTTACTATAACCTCAATTATCGTATATGGTCCTTTCCACTTGGGACCGAGCGAACTTGAGCTCATATTTCTGTATGTGACAAACACTTTCTTTAGAACTAAGTCCTCCGCTTTGAAGTTTTTATTGCAAACATTGGAGTTGAAATATCTTTCCATTCTTTTCTGGGATGCGGGGAGTTTAATTTGAAGGTCATCCTATTTTTCCTTAAATGTCTAGGCTCACATTATGGCATCTTCATTGTACTCTATTTTTCTAAGATGATGAAGCAAAATTTATAAGTTATTCAAATCGATTTTCATTTTCAATCTTCGTAATAATGAAGTTACAATCAAATATCTCTGTCAATTAACTTTTACAATTGATATTATCATCACCATCCTCTTTTCTCTTCTACAGAAATTGCGTCTAGTTCTTGATATGGAAAAACTAGATTTGTAGGAGTTCAAGTTAGACTAGGCAAAATTCTCGAACCAAATAGAACTTTTCGATTGTTTAAGATTAAATATCTGAATAGGTACTATAATAAAAAAAACAATAGCTTGATTTGGTTTTCAATTTTAAATTAAGAACCAAATAATCGAATTTTATTTAATTTTTTAAAATAAATTTATAAATTAACTTGTTAAATCATTAACACTAAGTACTCAAGGCTAATATATATATTTTTTTTCTAAAGGAATCAATGGTTTTAGCATTATTCACTAAAATCTTGCGTAATGGAGAGATTTTTGGAGAGGCGACAAATTAAAATTAATTTCATAAAATAATAGCTTAGTGAAACAAACCTGCTATACGAAGTTTAAGCATCGTACTCTAATGTTGACGTCTTACTATATCTATTATTGGTAATAAATATTAAAATGTTACTTAAAAGTGATGTTACTCGTAAAATATTTATAATACATTACCAATTACTTATAAAAAGTATCAAAACTTTGATGAGAAGATTGTCGAATAAGAACACCAGATCTCAACTATGCGGGCTTGATTATTAGCGACTTTTCAAACTCGACAAGTTTAAAAAAAAAAAAAAAAAAATACCATTTGTCATAATGATAGTGATATTGTGATATTAAGTCTCTACTTGATAGAGATTTATTTAATAACATATTTTGTGAAAAGTGAACTATTTAGAGATTGTGTAATTAAAAAATATGAAAAAAAAAAAAAAAGCTATGAATTCACGTAAAAAATTATTCTATTAAAAATGTACGAGTTCAGGACATGATTAGTCAAAACTCTCGAACCAAACCAATCGATTCAACTTTTAGGTTAAATATTCAAATGGGTACTAGAATTGAGAAACGACGTGTTTGGTTCGATTCTCAATTCTATACCAAGAACCAAAGAACCGAATATCCATAATTTTTAAAGTTTTTTATATTGAATAAACCTAATTAATTATTTTTTAAAAATAAATTAGTCAATTAACTAATTAAGTCATTAACAATAAGTACTCAAGGCTATTATTATTATTATTTTAAAGGAATCGATGAGATGGAATCCCCGATATTTTAGCGTTATTATTATTATTATTTTTTGGAGATTCACATTGGTGAATGAATTTTACTATACAACTTAGTGTTTGTATATTTTTAAATTGGACGATATTATTTTGTGGTTAATATTGAACATATCGTTGGTTGGATTAATGTAGTGTTGTTGAAAATTTTACAAAAATTAATCATGATATGGAATATAATGGAACCACATCAAATTGAATCAAATTGATTCACTTCCAAATTAAATTTGGACCTACTTACAAATTATCCAAAAATTCTTGTTCGATTCTCTTTAGAATCGAATCCAATTGGACCATGTCCAGACCTAATTCAAGGCAATTCAACTTAGATCTACCTTCATCATTTAACATATTGATCGCGTCTTTCAGTATCCTTAATTCTAAACAAGTGCTCTAAGACGTCTCATTATTTTACAAAAATTTCCTATGTAATTTGTAATCTAATATCTCCATAAACTTATCTACTATGTCTTGTAAATAAAACTAGATAATTCACCCAATAAATTAAATGCACCAAGTTATTCATTTTGTAAAAAAGAATACTCCTTTATCAACCACTCAACAATGAAATAGGTTGTGTTTCTAGTTTTTTAAGAACCTCTCCTCCCCCGCCCAACCCAAAAAAAAAAAAAAGAGGAGGAGGGTGGGGGTGGGGGGGTGAGTTTATCACAAAGTTTGTTGTAAATACACATTATTCCAACTCCAACCACATTATTCACACACAAAGTAACAAAACCCTTACATAATAGATCAAAAATTCAAAAGAAGTTCATGCCCAAATAATAATGCGGCTTTTGTTACACTCTTCTCACTATATATATGCCCACGTCCCAGGAGCAA
>CAIGRS010314125.1:0-10728 GCA_903798395.1 Fraxinus floribunda | reverse complement strand
GTCATCATTCACATCCAATGTTATCATCAATTTTCAGAACCATATTTGAAAACATATCTAATAATTACTTTTAACACCAATGCCAATACAATAAAAAATAAAAAAAATTGTCAAAAAATTGGGTGGGTCCGAGTCCCCCTCCCCCCCGGACCCCCTGCCTCCACCCCTGCTGCACGTGGCACTAATTAAACTATGTGGTAGATTATCTGGGGGAGACAACGCCTTACACAACGGTGAGGACAACCCTGTTGTGTAGAGACGACACTTTCTCCCCATATAACGAGACTGGACCGACCCCATTTAGGTAGACCCCCATGCAGGAACCGATCCTGACGAGGCGATTGCAAGATCTTTAAATAGATCTTATAGTGAATGATTGACAAGACAACTCACTACAGCTGCCGTGGCCATCCTATTTGGTTAAGTCTAAAGTATAAGCTAGGCTTTATGGACACAAAAGTGGTAATAGCATTTAAGACTGTGATTGATTGATATATATTACAAGAAATGAAAGTTATTTGTATTAGACCACGTGCACTATCATCCAATGGACTCAATTCATCTTGCTCAAGTATAAAAGCTCACACTCAATGCCATTGAAGGGTAATTGGAGGCTCGCATTCAAAACACTCCCACACCCTAAATCGTTCTTCTAGTTGACTTGACCATCGAAGTGTGTATGGCTAACTTCATCCCATCCGAAGGAGGCCACGTGTGACCAACGGTTTGTCCAAGTGTCGAAACTCAGTTTGTAAGGACGTGAGAAGGCTCGGGATCTGTTAACCACTTGATTGATACATTTTTTGGGGTCAACAGTTGGGATAACCATAACACCTACTATTAGCACAAGAGCATCTCCAATAGGTTATTTAACTTTTTTTCAATCTTTCTATTTTAGAGTGTCAATTTTCATTATAGTCCAACAAACTCTCGAATTTTAAAATTTAAAGAAAAGAGTCAATTTAACTTTTCAAATGCAAAATGTTGAACTCCATCAAACATCTTCACTTGTACACTTAAAATACTATTACCTTAACTTCAATTTTATCCTTGTTGGTCATTGTAACATTCAGAGCATCACATAATTTATGGGTCTCAAACAACTTCTCATCTCATTAAGGTATAAACATCTGCAATCTAATATCCAAGACCAGTCAAATACATTATCTCTAATAAGATAGATGTTACTATAACAAGTAATTCTACTCACCAGCAGTTAAGTGGGAATATTGTCATAATGATCAGTAAATTTAGAAATATTTTTATTTATTGGACAATGTAATAGATGCCACTAGCCATGTCAGTTGGTGATCATCGACACGATTGTTGAATAGAATTATTCTATTATCACAATCAATGTTGTCATTGATAATTTTCATAGAAATTGAGGTCTCAGAGACTCATTTCTCCATGCTTCTAAATGCTTAGTCAATTTCTTACAACTTTTCCTCACATGTACTTTCTTGTGATGATAGTAACACTTCACATTTCCCCTAATATGTGATTATGAATGATCATAATTATTATTAGGGATGTCAATTTGGCTTGTCGACTCGGATGGCTTGGGAAAAGCCCGAACAGCTCGACTCGAGGCTCGATGGGACCAACCCATATTTTTGGGCTTCAGCCCAAGCCCGAGCAACCTGTGCGGCATACAGTTTGCCAAAATAACCCGTTGCCCAGGCAGTTTATGATCCATGACACAAGCCATTTAAGACCTGTGTCATATGCCATTTTGGCTTGTGAACATGGCCCACATAGCTACCTGAATTGCAGGCAGCTTTCGTGCAAAATCAGGCTTGTAAGTAGCTCAAGCTGCTTGCGTGCTGCCTGTGCGATGCTAACGCTGTCGTACTTGTGTAGTTTTTTTTAATGTTGTTAAATAAGTTTTCAAACTTAGGGCTTAAAAAAATTGAGCTAAAAGATTCAGTCAAGCCTTGTTTTTTCTTCTAGCTCGACTCGACTTACTTACATCCCTAATTCTTATCATAATTTCTTTGTGATGCAACTCTACTACGCATCATTTTAGACTTTGACAAAAGAGTTCGATCTTCATAAATAATACCACTAGACTTCTTAATGTTGTCTCTAAGAAAACAATAAAGGCTCTTTTACCAGTAAAATGGCTTTCAAATTATAGCTTTATTTTCATCCTCATCTTCAACATCAACCATGATGAATTTGGATCACAAGATGATGACGATAATGAAATAAACAAGAAAATAAACATTAAGATTTATGTGAAAATTCAATACGAGAAAAAAACAAATGGCAGAGGAATAGAAATCCACTATAATCAATAGCAGTTATGTTTATAAGATCTCAATCCACTCAATTAAAATATAAATCTCTCAAGATGCTATATATATACACACACACACACACACAAACCATAGAGAACAAGTTATATATACATAAACCATAGAGAACAAGTTATAGAAGAATAGGAGTTCAAAATCGCATCAAAAACGAAAACGGGCTTGGGCTGGACAAACCGTTGTGCAAGCGAGAGGCGGGCGACGGGGCATGGCCAGGGCAGCAATCAAGTTTCTGGTTGTTTTCTATCGGACTCGCTTGAGCGTCCAGTAAGCGCTAAGTTAGCGAAAATGGGGAGACTTTTTCCTCCAGTCTATAATTTTGATCTATTCAAAACCTCTCTAATTTAGACTATAATACCCACTATAATTTGGGTTAAAACACAACAAATCTCCACCTTGAACCAAATTCCAACACAAGAAATTCCAAATCACAACTCCATCAGTAAACACCACTCATCTTCTTCCAAACAAGCCCCAATGGACCAAATTAATGACAAATGCCTACTAAGTTCAAACAATGTTCAAACTTAGCAATATCAAGTGGTTTTGTAATCATATCAGCAGGAATATCCTTAGTATCAACATTGCTCAACACAATATTACAACAAGCAATCACATCACTCACAAAATGATACCTCACATCAATGTGTTTAGTCTTCTCATGAATCATTTGATCCTTAGTCAAGAAAATTGCACTTTGACTATCACATAATACTGTAGAAATCTACAAGTTTTTACTGATTTCACCAATCTATCCTCTCAGCTACATAGCCTCCTTACATTCCTCTACAATGACCATGTATTCTGCTTCTGTTGTAGACAAAACTATGATATTTTGTAAAGTAACTTTTCAGCTGATAGCACAGCCTCCAAGGGTGTTTCATACCCTCTAAATGATATTCTCTTATCAAGATCCCCTACATAATCTGAATCCACATACCAATGACTCATTTGAATTTCTACGAAAATGTGAACAAGCATTAGAAGAGCCCCTCAAATATATGAAGATCTACTACACTGCTTTCCAATGTTCCTTGCTAGGATTTGTCATGTATATGCTAACTGCATGTGCTAAATCAGGTCTTGTACAAACCATAGTATACATAATCAAACCAATTGCACTAGAATAAAGAACCTGATACATGCAATCAATGTCTTCATCTGACTATGTACACAAGTTAGATGATAATTTGAAGTGGGCAGCTACGGAGTACTGACAGCATTTGCATTCACCATATTGAGTCTTTCAAGTACATTCTCAATGTATCCCTTCTGACTTGAATCCTTCTGTCCCTTAAGATCTCCATACCAAAAATCTTCTTTATTGCACTCAAATCCTTCATATCAAACTCCTTGTTGAGTTGAAACTTCACTTTTCTAACCTCTGCTTACTTTGGCTATTATGAGCATATAATCAACATATAATAACAAAAATGTAGTCGATCGACAATATTCCTTTCTGAAGTACACACAACTATCATAATTATATATGAAGAAACGATGAGTAGTCATGAATGAACCAAATCTCTTATACCACTATCTCGGTGACTGCTTTAGTCCATACAAGGACTTTTTCAACAAGCACACACAGTCTTCTTTCCTAGAGACTGTGAACCTCTCAGATTGTTGCATGTAGATACTCTCCTCAAGTTCTTCATGTAAGAATGTTGTCTTGACTTCCATCTACTCAAACTCCAAGTTATTCTTAGCCATTACTCTAAGTAAAGCCCAGATGGAACTATGTTTCACAACTGGTGAGAATACATCTATAAAGTTAACATCTGAAATCTGACTGTAGCCCTTTGCCGCCAATCTAGCCTTTTATCTAACATCTTCAATCCCTGATGTGTCTTCCTTTCTTTTGAACACTCATTTGCAGGTAACAACATTTTTACCTTTAGGTAATTTCACCAAGTCACAAGTGTTATTTTTCTCAATAGTTCCATCTCCTCTTACATAGTAATCATTCATCTGCTAGAATCACTGCAACTAACTGCCTCTAAATATGTAGTAGGCTTCTCAGTGGAATCGATGTCTTCAGCTACACTCAATGCATAAGTTACCAAATCTGCTTCCATGTACTTCTGTGGAAGTCTAATCTGTTTGTAAGGTCTATCCTTAGCTATTGAATACTGATTCTTGTGGTGTAGGCAAAGAGGCAAGATATTACTCTCTGTCACCCTGAACTAGACTAATCTGTAGTAGACTGTTTTGCAATCCCTGATTATTCATCTGATTCAATTTTCAACTCCACTTCAATTGAATGATTTTGTTCCTCAGTTTTATCAAATCTCTAAGAGGTAAACCACAAACCATAGCAAGTTCATCAAATACTACATCCCTACTCACAACCACATTTCTTACCTCAGGACACCATAATTTATACACATTCACACATGATTTATACCCAAGAAAGATGCACTTTGTAGCCCTAGACTCCACCTAACCGATTTCCAACTCCGCAAGAGTCGACTGATTGTGCTCCTCAATTTTATCTGGAATCCCCACGAGGTGAACCACGAACCATAGCAAGTTCATCAAATACTACATCCCTACTAACAATCACATTTCTTACCTCAGGACATCATAATTTATACACATTCACACATGATTTATACCCAAGAAAGATGCACTTTGTAGACCTAGACTCCAACTTTCCATTATCCACATGAAAATAAGCAGGATACCGAAAAATCTTCCAATCAGAATAGCAAAAAAGTTTACCAGACCATACACCTACTAGTGTCTTTTCATCAATGGCAGTTGAAGGTGAACAATTAATCAGAAAACAAGCTGTAGCAGCAGCTTCAGCCCAAAAAAGTATTAGGCAACCCAGAATTTGAAATGCTATAACTCTGTCATGTTCTTCTCACTCGTATGCTTGAGCCGCATATGCTGAGTTTTTTGTAATTTCATCATCTGTCAAAAAAGTAGAAAATGATGCATCCCATATTACTGTTGAACCATGCAAAATGTACAATTGTGTAGAGCTTTTATGTCCCTTCATGACAATAAAAACACCCCAACTCACCTTCAAAACTCCACCTTCACTAGTGTAGCTATAACCTTTAGAGTCAAGTGCACTCAAAGATGTGAGATTTCACTTTAGTTCTGAAGCATGCCTTACATCTGTAAGTGTTCTAATAGCCCTATCGAATATTCAGATTCTAATCATATCAACTCCAACAATTTTGCAAGGCACGTTGTTTTCCATAATAACTACACTTCTCGAAACTCATTCATATGTTGAACACTAGTCCCTGTTGGGACACATATGAAAAGTACAGGCCGAGTCAAGAACCCATTCCTCTTATAGTTTGGAATCCATATCAGAAATCACAAAAAAATCTCACTTGCTTTGTCCATCTTCCACAACATCAGTTTTCGCTGAATTAAGAGGTTGCTTCCCTTTCTCAGTAACACCAGCAGCTTTATTTATAATTTTTATGGCATAGGAATCAACTCAAATATATCCCTTCTTCTTACAATAGTAACGTGTCTTCACAGCGTGTCTAGATTTCGATCTACTCCTCATATTTCTGCCAAGATTCCTATCTTGATTTCTCCTATGCACAATAAAGCATTTAGCATGATTTTTAGATCCTCCAGCAAGATACATCATCTTCTCCTTAGATAGTAAAGCATCATAGACCTCTCCACAGTGAGAATATCCCGAATATAGAGAATAGTATCTCTAAAAGTCACATATGATGGCAGCAGAGAACAAAACATCAATGCCAAACCTCCTCGTCAAACTTAACTTTTAATATCTCCAAATCGGCTACGATTTCTTTGAACATAGTTAAGTGATCATCCCATGACGCACCTTCAGACATCCAGTGAGAATATAAGCATCGTTTCAAGTGTAGCTTGCTAGTCAAGCTCTTTGTCATGCAAAGTTGCTTCAACTTCAACCCACAATGCAATGGCACTATTATCCTTAAGAACATCTTGAAAAACTTGATCCGAGAGATGTAGATGAATTTGAGATTGGGCTTTCTGATCTCTACACAGCTTTTCATCCTGCGTCCAGGCAAAAGACATCCTATCGAAGCCAAGCATGACTTCCTTCAAATCCATCTATGCCAACACCGCTCGCATCTTCACTTGCGATAATGTAAATCTCGTGTTTCTATCCAACAATGGAATGTCATACTTCATTGTCGTCATGCGGAACAATCAACATCGTGCTCTGATACCACTTGTTATAAAACAGATCGCAAGATAATGATAATAATGAAATAATGAAGAAGAAATCAAGAACACAAGAATTTATGTGGAAATCCAATTCGGGAAAAAAAAATCACGGGCAGAGGAGACAATCCACTATAATCAATAATTTTGTGTTTGCAAAATCAAGATTCCAATAATCTCAATTGAAATCTAAACTTTCAATCTCTCAATATGTTGTTGAAAATGTAAAGAATAATATATGAGAATATTTTTAATATGGAGATACAATGTGGCTATATATATAAAACCTCTTATTAGAGTCCAATATGGAGAAGAAATCGAAAAACCCGGAAAAACGGGAAAATCGCGGAAAGCATCACGTGTCGGTGCCCCGGCGTCGGGGTTTCTGACTTTCTCTTCTTCTTGGTCCTGTGACGCCTCTCATTGGCGTCGTGGCGCCCGTCTCTCAGGTTTGATGTTCCAAAACATGTCTTTAACCATCCAAAAGTCCTCCTTCAAGCCAACTCTTAATTATCATTGAAATTTGATCTCCACAACTTAGAATTCTACAAACCCAAGTAAATAGACTTCCTCCAATCAATCAAATATCAAATCACATAAAATTTGGATCACACCACAACAGTAATATAATGTGCAAAACAATCTAATTGCTGCCAAATGGACAGAGTTCCATGCTTACATAAGCTGTGAATGGGTGTAATCTAGGAGTAGAAAAGTTTTGGATGACAGAGAGTGAACAAATGCTTGAATTCTTTTTACTCCCAATTGCCCACTATAAAGATAGATGGAAGAAAAACGTGTCCACTTGATCAAGTAATGAACCGACTTGACATTTAGACAACATGTATACTCGCTAGAATTGATCCAACCAAGTCTTTGATCGATTCTACTAGAATAATTCTCACATAATACATGCTGGTGTTGATTTGTTTTCATTGTTACGTCGAAAATCAATGAAAAATTATCAAGTTTTCTTCTGTAAAAATTTCGTCAAACTTTTTTTTTTTTATACCTATAGCATAACTGATTCTACGATTCCTTTAAATAAAAATGAGACAAGGAATAATTTGGCATGCTAAATAAAATAAGTTATTGGAAGTGCACTAACGGAAGGAATCTGTTGTGTCGACAAATTATATCTCAAAACAGAAAATTAGAAAACACATTTGATTTGAAAATTTGAAAAAATTGTTTTATAACACTTTATTCCATGAAACTTATATTAAGTAAAAATAGAATAATTTTATGTTAATATATTATCGAGTAATAAATACATTTTAAAATTGATAAATTTTAAATTATCTTTTCTCATTACAAAAGTAATATAAATAAATTAATAAATTCAATTCAGCGTATAGGAAATAAAAATAAAAATTAAAGCGTGAACTGAGGAAATTTTTAGTTGTGTTCATTTAAATATTTTTTTTAGAATTTTTATGTAAATAATTATTAAGAGTTTGAAATATTTTTATTTTTCTAGAATTTTTTTTAAATTTTAATTTTAATTTTTATAATTTTTTCAAAATTTTATATTTTATTTTTTAGAATTATCAAATTTTTTTTCTAATTTATTTTTCCGAATGGTAATTTTTTAATATTTATTTATTTTTTTTAAAATAAGCTTTTAAATTTTATTTAACATTTTATTAAAATGCTTGTTTTTCACGTTTTGAGTGTTTTCAGATTTTCAGTAAAAACACTCAAAATATAAAGAATGTATTTTTTTTGTTTTATGTTATAAATTTAACTTTAATTTCGAAAATACCAAATGAAATACGTTTTCAATGTTTTGTAAAACTGAAAATAGCAAATCAAAAGCACCCGTAACTTTTCAAGTTCCACTTTTAGGTTCTTGAATTATCTGTAATTAAAACACCAAGTTTATCCTAATTAAATAAAATAGTTCCTTTTTATATTATATGTTTTTTATATTCCAAAAATAAATTGAGATCCTAAATTATGGTAAGTTTGACGTATTAAGGGTAATTTCAGTTTGTATTAATATTTTTTTTCCGCTATATGAATTATGATTGTATTATGTAATTTTGCGAATTTGAGATTTAACAGATATAATTTTTTTTCACTTTAAAAGACTGGATTAGAAAATTAATTGATATTATTAGAATTTGTTATTAAAGTAAAGCTATTTAAATATTACTAATGATTACAATCAATTTAGTGATTTACATTATAGTAATTGTATATCAGCATTCAGCACAATAATAAATCAATTTTGTTTTATCAAACACTGATTTTGAAACACATAATATTTCATTTCATTATTACAACAAAAGCTAATTCTTTAAATTATAATTTTGTGGAACACTCAAGGTGACACCCAATATGAGCAAAAGAGAAGAAAACTCTCATAAGGTCGTGCGTGTGTGACTTCTTCTCTACTTTTACTTTTCTGAAGTAACACTATTCAATAAATCCTTCCTTGTTTGATTCTGGGTTCTAAATGAATTCTTTCCTGAATTTTTAGTCTTGTCAAGTTTCAATTTCGTTTTGTTCAAAGGACCATGCTATGGTGTCCAAATCTTTCACATAATGGTTCACNTGGTGGGGTGTCGGGCGTCAATTCGGTGAACCATTATGTGAAAAGTTATGGCAAAGTAGCAAAATCCTTGTTCAAATAATGCATTAGGGCGGTGGAGGATTAGACCAATTGTACAACCACCCACCATCTGACTGGAAAGATTTGCCAAGATCCTCGACAACTTGATACACTAATTTATACTAATATAGGATAAAAAGGAAGAGGAATAGAGTGAGGTTTGGACTTCGCTGAACCACATATTTTATGGCCTATAAAATCATCAAGTTGATGAAAAATTAATTAAAAATCTCAATTTGATCCACTAATGCCAGCTATAAAAGTGCATTTATTTTCCATGTTATCTTCCAAGTCATAAGTTAGTCGTTTCCAATTAATTTTGTGGATGGCATGCGAGTTGAAACATGTATCATCTACGTGATATATTAATTAATTTAATATTGCAACCTGATATGTGTAAATCTTAGCCATAAAAAAATGACATTTGAGAGTAATTTTACAAATGAGAAACTTAGTTTTATATGTTTATTGATTATTTTAGGAGAAAACTCGATATTCGACAAGGATAGGTGAAAAGGAATTGATAGAAGTGGACATATTGAGGATCAAGGAGTCACATTTGAAAGTTGAAGGACCTTAATTGCAATATCTAAGAACTCAATCTGAACAATAAAGAGGAAACAAGAACCAAATCGCACAAGCGAAAGTTTAATTTCTAACAATTTGACAAATATTCTGATTTCCTATAATCTTGAGTAGAGGTGAACACGGTTCGATTTAGGCAGTTTGTATCATATTTTCAACTCAAAGCATTTCAAGCGGTTTGAAATTTTTCCAAACCAAACCAAACTATTATTTACGGTTTTGGTTCGATTTAATCCGCAGTTTATTTATCGACGCTATATTAATATATTTAAAACAAGTTAATATATAAATTTAAACGAGAACTAATAATGTTAAATTACATTCATATTTGTCTAAATTCGAAATGCATCTTGGCTGCATTTCTTGATTAGTTTGATTTTTTCTTTCTGCCATGGAGATTTGCCTATGCCTTTCAGGGAAGGTGGAACCGAAGCCACTCTTTGAAGAAAACAACTATTCTCAATCTAAATTTTCCAGCTAATCTAGTTGCTTCCTCGTCCCCAGGTACGGCTTAAGAGGACCTAGCGGCAACACCGGAAGAAGTTGCCCACCCTGATCCAAACCGAATTAATCCTCCTACCCTCGTCGGATCTTATTCCGTTTCTCAAGTTTACATATGGAAACCTTGTTACGATTTCTCATTCCTCTAAATGATAAGGTTTGGTGGACTTCTCATGTGTAGCATGCAGCAAACAGTCCACGTCGTCACGAAACAATAATGCAAAAAAATAGTAGCAAAGAGAAGACAACGGCTCATAAACTGTATAATTTCACCGTTGATCGTTCAAAAGTACATATCCCATGTGATGATAATTTCTTCTTCACCATTGTTCAATGTGCCAAATCCCCATTTGATCGACGTATATCAGTCTACCTATGACTACATATTCATCCATGTTGCAAAATAATCCTGCACGTGTACGAATTCGTTATACAAGTAATAATTTTGATGAGCGAGTTATCGTGCCACATGGAATAATGCTCAATTTTAGTGTATTCGATATATCTAAATTC
>CAIGRS010314112.1:2376-21400 GCA_903798395.1 Fraxinus floribunda | reverse complement strand
AGGCGCCTCGTGTTTTTGGGTCTGGTTTTGAGCCGGACCCAATAGCAGGGTTCATCCGTGATTCTTGTGCATTTGATTATTAGTGAAGTAAATTAGTGATATTAAAGGGATCTTGGATTGAAAACATGATTTTCTTAGTGACAATACATTTTCGAGAGCAATGTGCAATATGGCGGCTACAATTGACGGTAAATTGCTCGAGAATCGGCAAGCATACAATTGATTTTTGATAAAAATTAAAGAAACATATGAAGGGTAATTTCTTGCCATTTGATTATGCCTAAAATCTCACAACTTATGGCGAGGGGAACAAATGGTAGTGGACTGTCATATAGAACTTTTCGATTAGTGTCTCGTAATGTTCTCTCCCTTGACTTAGAAACGATTTGATTGTATTGACCTTATATATAAGCCACTACAAAATGAGATTTCTATCTCTTGAAGAGAAAACCATTGCTAAAGAGCAAAAATATTACACTATAATTATATGTTTTGGTAAACAATATTCAACAAGTATGAATTAACATGAAAAAAAAAAAAGCAAGTTAAAATTGTTAATCATACCGTCCAACCCGGTTTGGTACTGTTCATCAAACATGCACTAATTTATATACTTGTAACAAAGTATTGTTGGTTAAAATCATTAGACAAATACTGTTGAGACATAAGAGCTGAATCAATGTCTATTTCTCCTCTTAGTTTATCAGTTCCTTGAATATGATGTGAAGAATATGAATAAGCATTATTCAGAAAATTATTATTAACGTTGATATTGTTGTTGGTGTTGTTGTTATTTATTCCCGAGTCATTTAAGCTCATAAACTTGTTATTGTTCCACCCCATTAGCCCTTGTGCTGCTGCTTTATACGCTATATTCCCTTGATTTTGGACTTGATAAATTTGTTGGTATTGACTTTTGTACAACCTTAACTCCTCACAAACTCTTTTGTATTCTCCGTAAGGACCGAGCACTGGATCCTTTTGCCAGCAAAAGGCTTCCCAGACGAGCGAATCTACAGCTTGTTTTCGATCTTCTTCCTTGAGATTCGTGACTATTTTCGTTACATTGCTCACACCAAAAACTTTATGCACTGCTTGGAATTCTCGAGTTTTATAGACGGGGAAGAAGAGTGCCAATTTGCACTTTTCAGTGCACTTTTTTCTTTGATGCTTGCATGATGCACATGCAGATGTGCCGTTAGCCCTTTGCATCTTTAAAATCAAATCAAGAGATTCAAATATAGAAGATAGAACTGTATTTTAATGTGATTTCAATGCAAAAGTTGATGCAATAAAGAGGATATAAATAAATAAAAATCACATGTTGTGAACACTTCATTTATTTTAAAAGAATGAAAAGAGTGCCTTAAGAAATATGAATAAGTAGAAAACTAGTATTGAAGAAACTGTTGTACAGAAAGCATGGAAAGATGGCCACAATGTAAAAATATAGTAATGAATTGTTTCACAAATACAAGATTTGTAGTTAAGGAATTCATTTTAATATGGGAATTTGGAAACAAGTTAACAAGTTCATAGTTCAACCTTAATGTCAAATGTCTTGTTTGAAGAAAATTTATTGCTCTTTTTTTGTCTGTATGATGTCTACTTGAACTTCCTTGTCGCTTTAATAATTTCATCACAAGAAATTTCATAGACCTAAGAAATACATAAATCTTGAAAAATTTGAAAATCATATTATCAAACACAGATAGATAGTTTATTTATTGCACATGAAAATTTTAATAGAAAAGCGAGATGTATTAAATAAAAACTAGAAATAGTTCAAATATTATGAGTCGTACCATATTATAATGTGGTTTGTTGTACTGTAATTATTAGATGTCATAAAAAAGATGTTACTAGTCGAGTGTTATCAATTGATGCAATCTCTAGACACATTATAAAGAAGTATTCTAAGTTCCTGTTTGACGGTGATTAAAATTAGATTTTTAGTAAATTTTGCTAAAAAATGATGAAATGTGTGGTCGAAAAGTTATGAATCTCATCCCATAAATTATATTGTTAAAATTAGTTATTAAATTTGATTTAAATCAAAATCTGAATTTTAATTTCTACTAAACAACGACTTAATGGATATAGATGAAATTGATTTTGTTCACATCACACTTAATCGTTTGGAGTCTAGATTTCCCAATGTTACCAGTTATTTACAAATGCATTGAGATTATGAAAATTCAAGGTTTGTAAATGCAAAACAAATTAGGCAAAGCCAAATTTATACATGTACCAGTGTTACAATTGAAACTGGAAATACAATTTTTTTTTTCAAAAAAATTATTCATGGGATCCAAAAAATAACATAAACCAAGATAAAAAGAAAGGAATAATAATCTGCCAGGCCATCTTTCATAACGAGTGTATAAATCTTGGCTTCAATTGAACCTTCCTCTATTCCAATTCATCACGTTACATATACATTTTATCTTATATTATATTTTACATAATGTCTTGTATGAACACATGATTGAATAATTTTTGAAAACAACGCACTTTTCCGTCAACACTTTTTGAATTTGTAAATTGTATGGTTAATTACCTAGTCACTGAACTTTACCGAATATTTCCATCAGGTCACTGAACTTTAAAAATTACGTGATTAGTCACCGAACTTTCGAAACTGCAACTCCATCCATCACTGAACTTTAAAAATCACCCAATTCGTCACTAAACTTTGCAAAAAGTTTCCCACATGGTCACTCATGATTTAGTGATCATGTGAGAAACTTTTTGCAAAACTCAGTGATGAATGATGTGAATTTTAAAGTTCAGTGATGAATGTGGACCATGTGGTTGCAGTTTCGAAAGTTCAACGACTAATCACGTAGTTTTTAAAGTTCAGTAACCTGGTGTAAATTTTCGATAAAATTCAGTGACTATCGTGATAATTAACTCTAAATTGTACACCAAAATAAACCACATGGAACATTCACTTAGAATCTGTTTAAGCCTTTTGGCAAAAATGTATTTGAAATAGTAATTCGACGGAGAATGTGTAATCAATAAATAAAAAAATTTAAATTTGCATGTAATATTATTGTAACGACGAATTTATGTTTAAAAATAAGATGAAAATAATGTATTTTTTTAACGAAGAGGATCAGGGCTTAGCATAGATAATTCAGTGATATTATACGCAAAACCTAGATTTATAGAGACCTATATAGTGTGTGTATATACGTATATACATACACTGATACACAAGTGAAAATGGGTGCTTACAGAGCTGACGATGATTATGATTACTTGTTCAAGGTAGTGCTAATCGGCGATTCTGGTGTTGGAAAATCGAATTTGCTTTCGAGATTCACCCGTAACGAGTTCAGTTTGGAGTCCAAGTCAACTATCGGCGTTGAATTCGCCACTCGAAGCATCCGCGTCGATGATAAAGTTGTTAAAGCCCAGATTTGGGACACTGCTGGCCAAGAACGGTACATATTCCATTTTTCAAATGTAAATTAATCTATATGTATATGTATGCGTAAGCCCTGTCGGGATAATTGATATCTGGGTTTATTGATTCTTTAAGTGAAGTGATTTATCCAGTACAGAAATTTGAGATCTGGGTTGGTGATGTTTGAGTGTATTATGGGTTAATTGACGTGAACTGGTTGTATTGAGTTTTTTGTTGAATGAAATGTGGATTCCTACTTCGACCAGTGCTGCAGGGTTAGATCTGGGGATTTGGAATTAAACTGTTTGTTTTTTCTGTAGCCGCTCTTAGTTATATAGATGAATTCAATTGGGTGAGATCTTAAACTTTCGAGTTCAGATCTCTCGGCCTCGTACAGAAGAACATGAATTATTTTCATGGAAGGGTTTAGTTTTGAGTTGATCTTTAAACAATTAAATCTAAGATTTTTTGCGTTTTACCTCACCTGAATTTGAAGTGGTTGTTTCATTTAGTGTTTATTTTAGTTATTAAATCAGTTAGCAATGCTGATCACGACAAGGTTTTAGGGATGCTTAAGAATTTTAGCTGACCACTTTGCATTTTTCATTTAATAGCAAAACTAATCATGGACTGTTGTCTCCATTAGTTTTCTGGAGGCTGCTTACCTTTATCTGTTACCTTGATTGTTTTTCATGGTTTGAGATGTTGGTTTTAGCTTCTTGAGGTGTTTTTCATGGTTTGAGATGTTGGTGCATATTAACGTTTAGAGTCCGGTAGTATGATTATAAATGGATATTATATCGGCCCCTTCCCCCAACCTCAAAAAATCTGGACTCCATTTATTCCTCTAATTTTCTCAAGTTCTTTGACTTGTTTTAGTACACATCTTTTAGTTGAATATTTGTGCTCAACTAGCAAAGTTTGATTTCCTGCTGTGAATTTTTTACCTTAATGGATGCTTTTTGCTGAAGATATCGTGCAATCACAAGTGCCTACTATCGAGGAGCTGTTGGTGCATTGCTTGTGTATGATGTTACGCGTCATGTTACATTTGAAAATGTGGAGAGGTGGTTAAAGGAACTCAGGGATCACACGGATTCAAACATTGTTATCATGCTTGTTGGAAATAAGGCAGACTTGCGTCACTTGCGCGCTGTTTCTACAGAAGATGCAAAGGCATTTGCTGAAAGAGAAAACACGTATTTCATGGAAACCTCTGCTCTGGAATCTATGAATGTGGAAAATGCCTTCACAGAAGTTCTTAGTCAGATATATCATGTCGTCAGCAGGAAAGCTCTTGAGGTCGGTGATGATCCAGCGGCTTTACCCAAGGGACATACCATTAACGTTGGCTCTAAAGATGATGTTTCTGAGATAAAGAAAGTTGGCTGTTGCTCTGTTTAGGAAAAAAGCAACTCCATTATTCTAATGAGATCTAATGTTCATGTGGCCGGGGATTTTCCCATTAAACCATCGACTACATGGATCGTTCATTTGTTTGAACCAAAACTTTATCCTTATAGTTGAAGATTTAGTTCATTGGAATACAGAAATTTGTCCAAATCAAGGGAAACGGATCTCAATTACTTGCCATTTTTTTGTCCGTGCCATCATCATCCGCAGCTGCTTCGGTGTGTATTATCATAGTATTAGCTCCTTAGAAGTCCCTTGCATGAGTTTATATTTGATTGCCATAATTTCAAATTTAGGCTTGTAGTTTAAATTGTGCTTCCTGTTGAACTCTCATTTTTTTTAAAGTTTTTCACTTCAATGAAAAATGTATTGAATTTTCGCCACTACTAGAAACTATGACCCCGTTCTGTAGGGATTAAAATTCAATTAAAATTGAAAATATAGTCGTTATTGGGTTTCACTTGTTTAATAAAAGTCAATAATGGTTAGTTTTTTAATTTTAATCTGATTTTAATTTCTACCAAACGGCCACATGTTAAATCAATTTACCTTGCCTTCCTCTACTGTGTAGGCTCCTATTGGTACTACTGCTATTTCAATATTTTTTTTTTTGGTTAAAGGATCTCTTTTTCCAATTATCAATTGCATAAATGTCCCAGTTTAGTGTCATTTTCAAAACGCCCTTCAAAATTAAAGACATTATTTTCTGTTTTTCTTTAAGCATGACTAATGTTATTCATAGAAACTAGTGTTGATCGAGGTCAGTGTCGCAATGAAGCAATTGTCCTATTATTCATTAAAGTTGGAAAGCATTTTTCTTTGAATAACCATTTCCGATCGTTGTTACTGTGACCATCATCATGTCTAGATGACATTGAAGATATGTCCAGTAACATGGGTTCGATGTCTCTACATTTAATAGAATCTATCATTTATTATCATTGTATCGCCGGCAAGACGATGATGTCATTAGTGATGATATAGTGCTATTTTGTTTCTTCATTGACACAAACTGAAGATCATCACCCTGATGATAGATGAATAGCGTTATCCTTTGAACAATGTTCGATGATATAGCGCTGTTCTGTTTCTTCATTGACATAGAGATTGAAAGATCATCACCATCATCACTCTAGATGAATAGCGTTATTTTTTAAACATACAAGGTCAAACACAGGTATTTTGTTAACATGAATGCTTTTCCAGAATTTGACTGGTTTTTAGGCGAATATGAAGATAGAAAACAGACAAGAAGAACAAGATATTTCAGAGGCAGAGATTATATCAACTCCAGCGACATTTTTATGTTATTTTTATTGAAGCATCTGTTTTACCCAACGAAATACAATTACACGTTATGGTCACAAGAAAACTAAAACTCACAACATCTCAACCAACTTATTGCTACGTACAAGAAAACATAAAACACAATCTACACAATTTTCAGTGCTTCTGAACTCTCTAGCTCTATCTTCCTTTCGAGTTCTCTTCCAATTCAAGCATTTATTGCCTGCTTAACTTCCTTCACCAGACGAGTTTCACGGACTAAAATAATATACCAATACAGTTTATAGAGAATTAGTTCTCATCGGCGGTCCAAGAATTTGCCGCAACCCAATCAAAGGCAATAGGACTCAAGAAAGCATCTGGTATACCGAAAGAACTAACCAAGGCAAGTGCTTGTGGTCTGATTTCACTGCAGAGTTTTGCGACTTCTTTTCTCACAGCAGCAGCATTGTCTGTTGATAAGTACCCGTATCGGAGAAATGCAGCATCTTCTTCAAGCATGACCAGCACATAAAGCGATCTCAGAAGACCCAATATTATCTGCAAAAAAATGTGTAAATTTCTGTTAATCCACAGCTTTCAGTTTGTCCATGTTACTACTTAAGATTCTCATTTCTGGTGAAATAGGCCGAGAAAAGCATGCGATTTATATTAATTTATTTTGTGTCTTTCTGGGGGTGGGGGTGGAGGTTGGGGTTGGGTGGGCAGCATTGGTTGAATAGCTTGGCTCCAAGTGCTCAAGGGAAGGCGGGGGAGAACCTTCGAAAGTGAAGAGCTAGATCCTCGACCATTATACCAACTCCTTGCAGAGATTGAAAGAAAAAGTTTCCACATACCTTAAGGGAGGCGTTTGTCACATTATTCTCTGCTTCTATAGCACTCTGCAAAATTGCACGGTCCGAGAATGCTTTTCCCAAATCTTCAGCAACCTGATAACTCTGCAGGAATACAATATACGTAATCAACAAAGAGCTTGAGACATAGAGAACCGGGATGGTTGGAGGGACTCCAGCATTGAAGCTTATAATTGAGAAGTGTTCTTACCACAACAAATGCAGACTCTTTACTTTCTCCCTGTGCTTGATATTGCGAGACCTCAGCAGCAAAGCGGTTTAATAAATCTCTTTCTCTTAGGCAGAAGATATCATTCTGTCACAGACCATTAGAATCCCCTATGAGATTCATAAAAACTCTTCTAAGAAATGAATAAAGCAGAAACTCATCATTACCTGAAATTGAGTGCTCCTCAGGGTTGAACTGATAAGCTGAGCAGGAATAACTGGGCATGATCTGTTCATATGTTCTAACCCCAACTCTTTGAATGGTTTATTTCTCATTTTGGCTGCCACATACTCTGCCAGCAGAGCCTTGCTAACCTGCATCAAACTTGTTGATGAAATTCTGAAGCTACAGAAAAAGATTTGAAAGCTATATAAAACCAATAACTTGATGAACACACACATGGGGAGACAACATATGTTTCAATGTCAATCGGGTCTATTGCATTAATGCCATTTGTATGCAGCGATCAGTTAACCATACCTGTTGCATAAGAACATAGTTATCACCCTCGAAAGTAGGCTGCGCATCATATTCACCTTTCAGTTGGCCAATTCGATTTTCTGTCTTCATTCCTTGCCCGCCACAGGCTTCACGGCATTCCTGTATCACATATATTGCGATATAAGGAGGAAAGCTTATCAACGACTCAAAAAATGCTTAGCTATAACGAACATGGCTACCTGAAGAGTTCTCAGGTTATGCCAAGTCAGAGTGGCCTTGAATGCACTGGATACAACATGGATGGTTTTGATCAGTTGAGGACTCCTCTTCAAGTACAACAGTTTCAAGTAGTTACCAGCAAAGCTCATAGCATACCTGCAGCGACAAAAACAGCTTTTTTTTGTCTTACAATATTGTCAATTGTAATTGACAAAAGCATAATTATATACATACGGCAGTTGATTTTTGATAAAAATTAGCGGATCTCACATCATAAGTATAAGAAAGCTACAGAGCATATAGTGCAGCCAAATTCAAATATCATGCTGAAGTTGAAATAAATAATTGTGAACGTAAGGAGTATAGAGTGAACTGCAGTTGCTCATCTACCTTTATTATTAGTCATGGAAAATGGAAGAAGGATGAGAATTAGGTAAAATCTTCTCTTGCGGTAGGAAATTGCTTGAAAGATAATGGCGCTTTCAGAAAAGCCTGTATTTTGCTTAAGATACACGACAACTATCTGTAAGTGATGGTTGACTTGTGGATAAGGAAACCGAATCTCAAATATGACAATGGGATGCAGCACGACAAAATTAGATACACATAGCTCAAATACACGCTGGGAAACTTATACATGAAATAGCACACGTAATTTTTCACTCACACCAATTATTTCATATATCTGAAGCTTACGTCTTGGCTAGAAGAGGCAAGAGGCGGCGCTGATGGCTGGGGTAATCAAGCAAAAGGAGTTCAGGACCATTTGCTGTGATTGAAAATGCTCTCCTGGTCAATGCATATCTAATGGCGATTGCTAAACTAATCTGATGGGAGAAAATTAAGATAAGATATCAGTTAAGACTTGAGTAATCGTAGTTGGATATTGCACAATTTGCACTCTCCTAAAATTATAGGAAAAATGTTAAGACAATCACCTTCGCAGAGTACACGGCACTAACTGCAATAGCAACTCGTCCAGATGTCAAAGGAGCCAGGAATGCAGCAAATCTCTGAAGATAAATCAAAGCAAGTGAAATTCCACTTAATAGAAAGTTAATGTAGAATTGATTGAAAGGAAGCAAGCAAGAAATTGATTCATAAAAAGCTGTGAATAAATTTGCTTCCACACATTTCTCAAAAATCTCCCGTCTTCTTTTCTATAGGTTTATTAATCATTGCCGAATTAATGCTCATGTTGTAAGTAATTATCACCTGACAAAAAAGAAAATGTAGCAAGACATAAAAGCATATGACCCTTGATAGAGAAAAATAATAAGGTGAACAATTGCAGTATCATTAATAAAGGTTAAAAAAAGAAGCATCATACCTGGTCTGGGTCCTTTATTGCACTCAAATATTTTCCATCGGGAGAAACATCAGCAACTGAGTTCAATAAATTCTCTCTAGGAATGTGAAGATTGTCAAACCTGGCAAATATAAAACGATGAAGCCATCAGACCACACTAATTTACCAGATAACGTAAAATTTATGGTTCACGTAGCCACAAAAGAGAATCATCTATACCAGATTCGACCATTGTCAATGCCATTTAAACCAATCTTATGACCACAATCAGCAATCCGAATATTGGGACAGATATTCCCATTTTCATCTCTGATCTGGGTGATAAAAGTATGTACGCCTTGATTATTTCCGTCAATATTCAGCTGAGAGAAAACTACTGCATGTGTTGCATGCTATGAGACATTCAAGGGAGAGCATGATATTAGTTAAGTAAAATAAAATATTAAATGTCAAAAACGACTGGAAATCAGTAGTTTGGATTGAATGATTACGTTAGCTGCAGCACCAATCCAGTACTTTTGAGCTGATTCAAATGGAGTGTTGATTACAAACTCTTCCGTGTTTGCCTCATAAGTTGCTGTTGTTTCAATGCCTTGAACCTGGAAAAATTGACTCAAAATGCGTTGGTAAGAAGTAAAAATAGAGGATAATTCTGTTGACAGGCCATATTCCTAATCAATAACACTCTTTACATACATTGCTTCCATGCCCCAATTCTGTCATGGCAAAGCATCCTTTAATCAAGTAGTTTTCTGTCGCACTCAACCACTCATCGTGATGTCGCTTTGTGCCAAAACACTGAATTGCACCACCCCTGGAATAGTCACAAGGAAGCAGTTAACTTACTACTGATTTAAATAACTTAAAGCACAATCTAAAGAGAACTCCAATCCAACTAGTTTCAGATACGCTCTCAAAATCCGACTCAAGAAACTCAACCATCCACTTATTAAACATGAGCTCAGTTAAAAGATGGATAGAAGAGGTAAAAATTACAAAATTTGTGCCACAAGAAAATAATTTTACTAGTCAGGTCCTACTATTTGCTCCACCACGAAGAATTCTCCAAAAAAAGAAACTGTGACTGAGGCCGGAGGCGTATGGTACAACTACAACTTCAAAATGCAAGTACCTCAAGCTGTCAAAATTGTACATTCTCCTAATTTAACTCGTCAAAATGACATTTATAAACCACAAAAATACCATCAAACATACCACAATAAGAAGTGCACACCAATCTTGATAGCAAGAGCGTAATCAAAAATCTCAATAACCTCCAAAAGAGCAAACTTTTTCATCTCAGCTTCAGGCCCTTTACCTGTCAACCACCCTTTGAACACCCCACGATCCAGTAAATACTCAATTCTCTTCATAGTCATCTCTCTTTGCTGCTCCATGGAGTGATTATAATCCGGCGCCACAAATACTTTGCCACCCCTTAGCCTTGGATTGAAAAGTTCACTCTGTACCATGAGATTAAAAAGCCAGTCCCTGTCACCCAAATTGTGCCCATCCATCAGTTTCCTCATTGAAGTCACGTCGAACGAAAAGGGTTGTTCGGAAACTTCCGGTGGCACGTAGCTGACGCATGGTGAGGCGGAAACTGTGGCGTTGGTTGCATAGCGGTGGTTTTGGAGGTGCCGGCTTAAAATTTGGGTTCTGAAATTAACTTTTTCCATAGAGTTGTTAGTGATGAATTGCATAAGATATATTTGTTCATCCATTGCTTTACGTTAAATAATGGATCAATATGCCGGCATGGGGAGAGGGGCTTAGTCAATGCACGCGCACATAATGTGTGTAGACGCACGCGAGCTACAAGAATCATTTTCTTCCATATTCGGTAGGGGTGGCAGCTGGCCGCCCTTGCTAATTCGGAATTTTTAGGATGCCTCGCCAAATTCATATTCAGCCTGGTAGAGCATTTTTAGAAGATTCTTTAAACATGAGATGATCTCTATTTTAAAGAGTTAATATTTAAAATCATGTTCTAAAAAACTCTTTAAATTAGCATTTTAATTTAAATAGTGTGTTTGACTCTTCAAATTATTAAATGCATTCAAAAAGTTTCAATTTTCAATGTATGAAAGAAATAAAATAATCTAAAAAAAATTAGTTAAAATAAAAAATAAAGAAAAATAATAAATATTGTTTGAAAAATTAAGGCCCCGTTTGATAAACACGATTTTCCATGAAAAATGAAAATTTTCAACTTTTGCACCTTTTTGATAGCAAAAATTTTCCCAGAAAACATTTTCCTCCTAGACACCTCACGAGCCACTTTTCCTTGAATTGAAGGAATTCATTTTCCATTTGGTTTTGTGGTTTTTCATTTTCCAAGTTTTTTTTGGCAATCGAAAAAAACTTTAGATACAATGATACAAATTTTTATCACTTTTATTGACAATTTTCATGCAAAACAAAGTCAAACAGATGATATTCGACATGATAATTTTAATTTTTTTTTAACAATTGGAACAAATTTTAAACCCAATGGTAATTAAACAAAATGCATGGAAAACAAAATCAAACGGACACCAAAATTTCAATATTTTTCAGGTGAAAAATTATATTAATTAAACACAAGTAATTACAATTCTCAATAAAATAAATTTTAGGCAATTTAATTCTCTGGGATTCATTTTCTTTCCACTCATTTTTCACATTCGCAATCAAATGGACCCTAAGTGTTAAATATAAAGAGTTTGTTGGAGTACTTCAAAATTTGAACTATCTAAATTGATAAATGCTCTATAAATGTTAGAATATACTTTTTAAAAATAGAGACCCTCTTGAAGATGCTCTTAGATAGTGATTTTAATCAGAACTTTTATTAAATTTAAAAGTCAAATAATTAAATTTAATCACATATTTAATACATTTTACAACTTTTTAACTATATTATATCATTTTTATCAAAATTTATTAAAAATTCGATTTTAATTTTATCAAATAAGCCCCTGTTTGTCCCACATTATTTTTTTCATTCTCATTGTCTACTCATTTTCAACTACACATTCTTCAATAAAATAATATTTTTCATCACATCAATAACTTTTCCTTCTTTTTCAACCACATATTTCTCCTCACATCACATCAATTGTTTGTCTCACATTATTTTTTTCATTCTCATTCTTCTACTCATTTTCAACCACACATTCTTCAATAAAATAATATTTTTCATCACATCAATAACTTTTCCTTCTTTTTCAACCACATATTTTTCATCACATCACATCAAAAGAATACATTTTCTCATTTTAATGTGCACCAAACACACTCTAAGGTATTATAGGCACAACGTTAAATATTTAAAAAAATATAAATAAATAAAAAATAAGATTCGAATGGATTTAGGATGCATAGTATTTTCGCCGATTCTACAATTCGTAGGCAAGGAGTATTTCATTTAGGTTACTACATTCTAATTTTATTTCAATTCACATGAAATAATAAATTTTAACTTAATCTGATTGAATCGATAAATTTCATTGTTACTATTAAAAGAGATAAATGTCTATGTTGTTATACTTTACTCAAACTTCAATAGCATGTTTAATATTAAAATAAAATTTATAATTGTCACGAGGGGCAAAGTAAATAAAGATACAAAATATATAGATATCCCTTGTATGGGAGAATTTTTTTTTGGAAAAATGAGATTTTTTTTTTTGAAAAAATACTATTAAAATGTAAGAAAAAGTTATGAAAAATTATTTTTGTGACCACAGGACAATAGCCTTGTCTGGGGAGCCTAACTAAATAAATAGGATGTTTGAAAGAAAACTCCTACATATAGAGGGTGTGTGGTAGAGATTAAAATTGAAAATATAGTCGTTATTGTTGACTTTTATTAGACGGTGGGGCCCAATAACGGCCATATTTTTAATTTTAATTGGATTTTAAGCCTAACCAAACAGGCTCATAGTTGAAATGAGTTTAACTTTACCGATAAATATTGGAGTACCAAAGCATCCGTGGGTTGGGGTGAGTATGGGCTAGATTGAGTCGATTTTTGCCTCAACTCAAACATAACTCAACATGATCGATTTGATCATAATTTAATCCAATTCAACCCGTATAAAGGTTGGAACCCAACCTAACCCAACTCAATCAAGTATCGATTGAGTTGGGTTGTGTTGGTCGGCTTGAGACAACTTGTCAAAAAAGATTAAAGCAGACAGCTCGCGTTGGGTGAATTTATAATTGATTCATGACTTATATAATATTAGGTCACTGTAGTTGCAATGACCAAAAAACCTGAATTATTTTGGCACTTCATGTTCAGAAATGTTACATGCACAGATTGATATTAAATTATATGAAGTCAAGAAATGTTTCGACAATTAAAATGGTTTTGTGATGAATGTGTATTCGTCCAAACAATATCATAACACTTGTAAAGTTCATAAATATATTTGGGTTGGATTTGATGAGTTTATTCGGTTTTCATGAGTTAACCCATAATCCGACTCAACCCGTCTACATAACCAATCCACCCAACCCATGTAAAAACAACATAAAAAATCGACCCAAACCGATCGGATTGGTTCGATTTGGACGATTTGGACAAGTTCAATTGGGTTTTGCCCGACCCTATCTATGGGTTAAAACATTCATTACTGTAGTGTATTTAATAAACATATTTTCAATTTTTTTTTTTTATAAAATTGAAATTCCCTTTTCTTCTATTTATGGTTGTGAAATTTTCATGGGAAGACCACTAATTTCTCTAGTAAAAATAAATAAAGAATAAGAATCAGATGGATTTAGGATGCAAACTATGTTTGCCGACTCTACAATTCCTAGGCAAGGAATTTCTCATTTAGGTTACCATATTTTAATTGACCAGTCACTAAATTTTAACTTTATCTTAAATTGGATCAATAAATTTCATTATTATTTGTCATATGTTATTGTCTGTGTTACTGTTGAAAGAGATAAATCTCTATGTTTGCTTATAATTTTTGTAATCATAAGATCATAATCAAGACTATCATTACAAATCGAATTCTTAAAGAAGGTCTTCCAAAACATTCAAGATAAGATTCTTCAACACAGGGACTGAGCCACATTAGGACTAGTGTGGGCACAAGCCCACACTGAACTTTGGGCTGAATTTTTTTTTTACCTAGGCCCAGAGCTCCATTCCATTTCACTCCCCAATTCGACAAATCCCTCCGCCACTGTCTTCTCCTAAATCTCCCGTTCTCCATTTGCTTAGTCGCAGACTCTGACTCGAACGCCGAACGGTGCATCATCCAGATTCCACTGGACCAGTTAAACATAAAAGGAGAGCCATTTCGAGACGAGGACATGAGAATCCCGTCGTGACCCGTCTCCGTTTGCTCCAGCCTCCAAGCCCGCGACTNCACTGGACCAGTTAAACATAAAAGGAGAGCCATTTCGAGACGAGGACATGAGAATCCCGTCGTGACCCGTCTCCGTTTGCTCCAGCCTCCAAGCCCGCGACTGCGAGTAAGACACTTCACCGCTATTTGCCTAATTCACCGCTATTTAACAAGCTCACCTCGCGCGGCTATTTCACAGTTTCACCTCGCACGGCTATTACACTGTTGCGAATTGAAGTTTGAGTTGATTGGTTTTGTTGAATAATTTGCTGATTGCTTCTATTTTGTGTTTTTCATCGTTACAGAGGCGAAAATTGATTTGGCCCCTCACCCTTGAGACCCTGAATTAGAACACTGGACAGTGGACACGGACACACGGTACACCTCTTGAGCCTTCTCTGGTTTGTCTGTAACCTGTTACTCTGTTGTGAATTGAAATTTGGGTATTGTTGAAAATTGAAATTTGGGTATTGTTGTGAACTGATGTAGTTGCTGAAGTTTGGGTATTAATGGATAGAAATTGCTGAAATTTGAAAATTGTTGAACTTTGGGTATTGTCGAAAATTGAAATCTTATGAAGAGATTCTTTTAAAGAAAAACTGACTTGAACAATGTAAATGTTGATGGGAGGATCCTGGGGACGTCGAATAATGTAGAATTTGATGTCACTAAGTTGTGCCCCGCCTGACCAACAATCCTGGCTCCGCCACTGCTTCAACATAAGAACTTAAAAGCCAAACTTCAAAGAAACATCATACACTGTGCTTTTTAGAACAAAAGGCACCAAAACTTTAATCTTTAGCAATAAATGAAAAAATCTTAAAAAATATTTTATGCACAAAAAAGTATTTTGATATCACTTGCATAAAATATTTAGATCAAAAGTAAAATTGATTTTTCAAAATGATATTTAAATTTAAATCATATTTTAAAAACAATTTAATATTAAAAAATTAGTTGAAAATACTTTTCAAAAGTTTATATTTATCAAAACATTCGGATCGGACCAAATGAGGTCAAACTGAGAAAATTGGTCAGACGAACCAATCAACCGATCAGACCAATCAGTCAATCGGACCCGATCGTCCAAATGTGTCATCCGATCTACTGAGAATGCAATGGTTCAAAAATCTGACTGTTATAACTTCTGACCCTTTTGTCCAACGACTATATTTGGATCATCCGAACTTTTATCGGTTGACCGATCTATAATCCGAACTTACAAAAAGTTTTGCACATGGCACACTATAAATAGATTCCCTTTTACAATCAACGTAAAATCCTTCAAATGCATTCGAGAGAGAAATATTTTGAGCAAATCTTTGAACTTACATTACAATTATTTCTTCTAAATTTTCATATTGAAATTTTTTGATTCATTGAATCAAACTTTTAAATCATCATCATCATCATCACACACACACACACACCCACACACACACACACACAGAGTTTACATCCTAGTCACTCTTTTACTTAATTTTTGCTTACAATTATTACTTGATTATCAACGTCTTTGTGATTTGCTTAATTTGAAATTATTCTTCAAAAAAGTTTTAAAAATCAATTTACCATTAGTTACAAACCCCCAAAATTTGAGCAGACTGAATTTATACACAATTTTCAGGGCTTCAGAACTCTCCAGCTTTATTTTCCTTTCAAATTTCCTTCCAATTCAAGCATTTATTGACTGTTTAACTTCTTTACCAGACGAATTTCACGGATTAAATACTATACCAATACAGTTTACAGAGAACTAGTTCTCGATGGTAGACCAGGAATTTGCCGCGACCCAATCAAAGGCAATAGGACTCAAGAAAGCATCTGGTATACCGAAAGAACTAACCAAGGCAAGTGCTTGAGGTCTGATTTCACTGCAAAGTTTTGCAACTTCTTTTCTCACAGCAGCAGCATTGCCTGTTGATAAGTACCCGTATCGGAGAAATGCAGAGTCTTCTTCAAGTGTGACCAGCGCATACATCGATCTCAGAAGACCCAATATATTCTGCAAAAATGTATGAATTTCTGTTAATAAAAACTTTCAGTTTGTCCGTGTTACTACTTGATGAGATTCTCATTTCCGGTGAAATAGGCTGAGAAAAGCATGCGATTTTCGTATAGGACACAAAGCCTTGATGTAAGTGAAAAGTGGCAATTAGATAGAACAGTGGATGCTCTAATTTACAATGCAACGACAATGTTAAATCTTAAAGACTTTCTAAATTCGAACCAAATTTCCAGTCCATAGATTTTAATTTATTTATTTCGCATCTTCTGGGGGTTCGGGTTGGGTGGGCGGCATTGGTTGCAAAGCTTGGCCCCAAGTGCTCAAGGGAAAGCGAGGCAGAACCTTTGATCTTAGGACCATTATGTGAAAACTAGACGGCCATTAATCAACTCCTTACAATTGAAAGAAAAGGTTCCCACATACCTTAAGGGATGCATCTGTCACATTATTCTCGGCTTCTATAGCACACTGCAAAATTGCACGGTCTGAGAATGCTTTTCCCAGATCTTCAGCGACCTGATAACTCTTCAGGAATACAATAAACGTAATTAACAAAGAGCCTGAGACATAGAGACCCCGGTCCCAGGGGGGAGGGATTTGTAGGGACCCGGCATTGCAACTTATAATTCAGAAGTGTTCTTACCGTAACAAATGCAGACTCTCTACTTTCTCCCTGTGCTTGGTATTGCGAGACTTCAGCAGCAAAGCGGTTTAATAAATCTCTCTCTCTTAGGCAGAAGATATCATTCTGTCAGAGACCATTAGAATTCCCTATGAGATTCACAAAAACTTTTCTAAGAAATGAATTAAGGAGAAGCTCATCATTACCTGAAATTGAGTGCTCCTCAGGGTCGAACTGATAAGCTTTGCAGGAATAACTGGGCATGATCTGTTCATATGTTCTAACCCCAATTCTTTGATTGGTTTATTTCTCTTTTTGGCTGCTACATACTCAGCCAGCAGAGCCTTGCTAACCTGCATCAAACGTGTTGATGAAATTCTGAAGCCACAGATGAAGATTTGAAAGCTATATAAAACCAATAACTATATGAACACACACATGGGGAAACAACATATGTTTCAATGTCGATCGGGTCTATTGCATTAATACCATTTGTATACGACGATCAGTTAACCATACCTGTTGCATAAGAACATTGTTATCACCCTCGAAAGTAGACTGCACATCATATTCACCTTTCAGTTGGCCAATTCGATTTTCTGTCTTCATTCCTTGCCCACCACAGGCTTCACGGCATTCCTGTATCACATATAATGCAATATACGGAGGAAAGCTTATCAACGACTCAAAAAATGCTTAGCTATAATGAATGTGGATACCTGAAGAGTTCGCAGGTTATGCCAAGTCAGAGCAGCCTTGAATGCACTGGATACAACGTGGATGGTTTTGATCAGTTGAGGACTCCTCTTCATGTACAGCATTTTCAAGTAGTTACCAGCAAAGCTCATAGTGTACCTGTAGCACCAGAAAACAATATTGTAAATTCTCGTTGACAAAAGCATAAATATATATCCATTCGGCAGTTTATTTTTTGATAAAAATTAGCTAATTTCACATCTTAAGTATAAGAAAGCTACAGCATATAGTGCAGCCAAATTTCAATATCATGTTGAAGTTGAAATAAATAATTTATAATGTAAGGAGTATAGAGTGAGCTGTAGTTACTCATCTACCTTAATTATTAGTCATGGAAAATGAAAGATGGATGAGAAATTAGGTCAAATCTTCTCTCGCAGTAGGAAATTGCTTGAAAGATAATGGCGCTCTCAAAAAAGCCTCTATTTTGCTTAAGATACACAGCAACTATCTGTAAGTGATTGTTGACTTGTCGATAAGGAAACTGAAGGTCAAATATGACAATGGGACGTAGCACGACAAAACTAGATAAACATAGCTTAAATACATGCTGGGAAACTTATACATGAAATAGTACACATAATTTTTCACTCACACCAATTATTTCCACTTCTGACGAAAATGTACAAACTTACGTCTTGGCAAGAAGAGGCAAGAGGCGACGCTGATGGCTGGGGTAATCAAGCAAAAGGAGTTCAGGACCATTTGCAGTGATTGAAAATGCTCTCCTTGTCAATGCATATCTTATGGCAATTGCTAAACTAATCTGATGGGAGAAAATTAAGCTAAGCTATCAGTTAAGACTAGAGTAATCGTAGTTGGATATTGCACTCTCCTAAAATTATAGGAAAATTGTTAAGACAATAGTGATCACCTTCGCAGAGTACACGGCACTAACTGTGACATTAACTCTTCCAGATGCTGAAGTTGCCATGAATGCAGCAAATCTCTGAAGATAAATCAAAGCATATGAAATTTCCAAGCAAGCAAGACATTGATTCATAAAATGCTGTGACTAAATTTGCTCCAACACATTCTCAACAATCTCCCATCGTCTTTTCATTAGGTTTATTGATCAATGCCGAATTAATGCTCACGATGTAAGTAATTATCACCAGACAAAAAAAAAAAAAAAAAAAAA
>CAIGRS010314076.1:0-16994 GCA_903798395.1 Fraxinus floribunda | reverse complement strand
ACAAACATATGTTTTGATTAATTCTGTCACTTTTTTTTTTAATTTTTATTTTTTGTCATTTTTTGAGTGTGTATCACTTTTTTAAATAGTGTTTGTTACTTTTTTTCCGACACATTATGTCCCTTTTTGAGTGACAAATATATGTTTTGATTGGTGTTTTGTGGTTTGTCACTTTTTTTATTGTTGTTGCTTTTTATAAATTTTCTTCACTTTTTTAAGTGACAAACATATGTTTTAATTAGTATTTTGTGTCACTTTTGAGTGTTTGTTATTTTTTTGAATAGTATTTCTCACTTTTTTGTAATTTTTGTTAATATTTTTAAAAAAAATTCGTCATTTTTTTGAATGAAAAACATATGTTTAAATTATTGTTTTGTCACTTTTTGAAGTGTGTCACTTTCTTTTTTCTTTTTGTAGGATTGAGATTTAATAATTTCTAAAAAATGTTGATTTAAAAGAAAAGTCGCATTATATTCCACACAAGATAATAACGAACTAAATGCAAAGTTTAGTTATTTTATTGAATTGATTTCAATGTTTTAATTGATATTTTGTCACTTTTTTGAATGTTTGTTACTTTTTTTTTAGTGTTTTTCATTATTATTTTTTTTATTTTCTGTCACTTTCTTGAAATTTGAATCACTTTTTTGAGTGACAAATAACGTTTTAATAAAAGTGATATTATATGTCACTTAACTTTACTTTAAAAAGAAACATTGTGCTACTTTTTTTTTTATTATAAAAAGTGAGATTTAATTTTACTCAGTATTTTTTACTTTCAAAATATGATTTTTCAGAAGACCATTAATTTTAGAGGCATTTTTGTAAGTTGCCCATAATTTCCCAATAGCGTATAGATCCAAATGAATCATTCTTCTCGTCTCTATTCTCTGGCGCGAAACTGACCCACTACAGAAGGCCCTTTCGCTTACAAAACCAAGAAAGTAAGCAAGAGGATACTTGATGGAGAATCAATCTACAGATAAGCTCATACTTCTTTTTGCTTTTCTTGCTTGAAACTTCCGAAAAAAAAAGCATTTTAATAGCCTTTGCATAGTTCACCAATTCCGCTTAGTAGGGATCTAAACACTGGAATGGTATTCTTAGAAGCTATTTCTGCTCTGTTTACTTCTTAGCAGCATACTTTCACAATTCACTTAAATCGGGAAAATGGGAAAAAAACAAATAATAATTCTCGTGCTAAAGCAGTAGAAAGATACTGTATGAAATGAACTTCGGAGAGTAAGAATATCAAACCATATTAAAAATAAAAGCAGCAGAACAATTTTTGAATGTGAATTATCCAAAAAATTACAAAGCAAAAGATGGGATTTTTTTAATACAATATATGCAGCCACTCCAATTACATCAAAAACCATATTGTTTATACGAAAAATCCTCGAAGTTTTATGAAAAAATACAAACGACTGTAGACAATTTATATATAAGTGGACAAGAACATATAACCACATTATTCACAACAATGGAGCTTTCATATTTGAATTCCTGTGAGGAACAGAAATTACGGATGATTTACGTCCTTTAACCTTCAACGGTGACTTCAGCAGCCAAAGTCTCTGGCATTGATGAAGCCAGAGATGATCCATTGTTAGAAGAATTCATTTCGGGACTCTTTTCTATCGCGTCTTCGAGTTCAGGGTGACAAACTGGTTGACTCGGGATTTCTTCCAAGTTCTGTGCACAAGTTTTCTCATCTTGAGCCTCGGATTCTGCATTTTTTGCTTTCACTTTGCTTGGCTTCTCTTGAGAATGTGGCTTGGGTTGGGAGTTTTTGACGGACTTCTTGACAGCGGCATTACCCTTGACACCATTTGCCTTGGGAGTCGACTTTGGTGAGTTGCCATTAGTGACTCGTGGGCTAAGACACGGTCCTCCATTTTCGAGGGAGTTGCTAACCGTGGAGGCAATGCCTTTGTTCCTTCCAAGCTTAGGAGATATTGGGCGTGTAGTCGGTATCTATACAAATGAGAACAACAAAAAATCATAAAATGTGCAAAATTAGAAGAAGAGTAGAAAGTGTTAGAACTACTAGTCCATGTTTGGTTTGCAGCACTAGATTCTACAATAAACTAGTTTTTTGGTTTTTTTCTTCCTCAATATTGTCAAATGGTATCCATCCTCAATACCGAACATACCACGAATCTTTAACTTATTATATTTTCAACTGATTGTTATAGCATACAGAGTCCTCTATTGTGCACTCGATTAAGAAAAGATGTGTATTCAACACAATGTGCAAGAAATTCTAATATGCTCAAGCTTCTTAACATTCGAAGAGGTAGAAAAAATATTCTGGGAACATAATATATTTTCTCAGAGAAAATTGAACTACAGTCGAACCATTTTGATCGTGATGCCTAATACGCATCACAATAACTTTTGTTAACAGACAACTGGATAAAATTCAGAACTTTAAGCTTAAATATTGCGAGTCAAATCTTTGGTACTTGCATTCTAAGCATTGAGAGAAAATTTTTAAGAGTCCATAGTCAAATATTTAACTGCAAAAAGCATCGTATATTGAATAAGAGATATATTTCTAGTGTATCAGGTCAAGAATAATAACATGAAATTAGTGTCTGCATGCATGTTCACGCAACTCTTCGTGTTACTGGATGATATAATTGAACTTAATATGGTGTCATGCATATATCAAAAGCAGCACTATAAACATGGATATGTAAACGTCCAATGAACTGTTCAATTAATCCCCAATTTGAATATAATAAAAGTTGAGACTGTAACTCAAATCACCAGAGAATAACTTACGCAAGAGAAATCAAAAGATTTCCATTACTCTTTATTTAACACCCAAACTCAGTGCAAATGAAATAAAAACCTATGAAGTTGGGATTACAGAAAGATCATGTTCACTTTTTATAAATTCCACACCGCCAAAAAATCATACTATTTCAACAAGCTTCTAGAGATATAATGGTTTTGCTCCATGGAAATGGAGAATTAATTGCTTTCTTTTCAGTTCAATATATGAACATCTCCAAAAGACTCTTTAAACATGAGACGCTCTCTATTTTAAAGAGTCATCACTTAAAATCACGCTCCAAGAGACTCTTTAAATTAACATTTTAATTTAGAGAGTGTGTTTGACTCTTCAAATTTGGAGAGCCAAACTTACTCTCTATAATTAAATGCAATCAAAGTGTTTCAATTTTTAATGTAAGAAAATAATAAAATAATCTAAAGAAAAACTAGTTAAAATAAAAGATAAAGAAAAATAATAAATATTTTTTGGGAGATGTAAAATTAAGTGTTAAATATAAAGAGCTTGTTGGATTCCTTCAAAATCTAACTTTTTAAATTTTATAGATGCTCTCCAAATGATAAAATATGCTCTTTAAAAATACAGAATCTCTTGGAGATGTTCTAAAATATGGAATAATGATATTTAGCATCAGTGGTGCTAGAGCACTAGTTTATATTGGAAGGTGGCATTAAATGACACCAGTGGTGATCAATACCGCTATTCTAAAATATGATCACCTCTATTATCAGAAATGCAAATACAAGATCTCACTATATCAATAAGAATTACACGATATAAAAAGAAAGGACTATATAGATACTACATGTAATCATAAGTTTATGGCGAAGCGGAATAACTGAGATTAGGCGCTGAGAAGTTTCCAAGCATACATTAAGAGCATTAAGAAGATACATGGATTTTACCTTCTTCAGTTCAACTTTTGGAGGGGGTGATTTATAGAAACTTGGCATGGGAGTAGCTTTAAATGTCAAGGTCTTCCTAAGGTGCTTTATTTCTGCCTCTTGGTTTTCCTACAACAAATCCCAGAAGACTAAAACAGATTGAATAAGCTGAAATAGGTCCAGAAGTCTTCTAAATCGACAAACAACCAGATATCATATTCTTATTTGTGAGAGAGATATCCAACACCTTCGATTTTTCTTGCAAGTTAGTCTTTTCCACTTCCTTTGCATGTATTTTCTCCTCTATCTTTGAAAAAAACTGTCAGAAAAAGCGAATATTTAATTATAAGATGGACAAGTAATCAAAGATGCATGAAAGTAGAAACTAAGTGCATGTTTAGTAGCAACAATTGGATAGAATCGGACAGTATCATAAATATGATTTTAGTTTCTTTTTCTTCATTAGTACTGTCTAGTACTAATGAATATTACCTACTAAAACATGCCATAAAGGTGAGTGTGCAGTGTCTACCTCTTTCCTCTTTTCAGCACGTTCCTCCAACCTGAAGGAGAATGCTGTAGCATTAACCATAAGCTGCGTCGGAGGAGTTGCATTTCTGATTGAAGTACAAACTTGTCATAAGCATGTAAATTCAACAGAAAATCCAAAAGAAGATGCATGAAAATGCATAGAAAGAAAAAATCACAAATCTGGAGTCTAAGACGTGAAAATACGATGTAGCAGAACGAGCATCATCTTCATCCTTGACAAGCACTTTAGTGTTGGCGGATTTTGAATTCGGTTCAACCAATCTGTAATTCCAACATTTATATTGTCAATTAGCAATTTGACTTGTCATAACATAGTGGAATATGCAAGTAGATAGAATATAACACTTACACGTCAGATGCAGTATTCATTGCGGTTCCATTTGCAAAATGATTTTTCCCAGACTGAAATCAACACATTCAAATGTCATTCCAAAACTGGTGTATAGAGAGAAAAGAAAGAAAGAAAGAAAGAAAGAAATGACTACCAAAAAAGAGAGAACAGTCACCAGAGATTGACGAATGCTTGGCATAGATGCTATAGTCGTTCGTCGGTTAGTTGCCTTGTATCCATTCGTCAAACCCTTAGTGGCTAGATTGGAACGTGAACCTGAAGTAACTGTACCATCCGAAACTTGGGAGTCAACTTTTGCACCATTTTTATGAGCATCCTGCTTAACTGGGTACACATCAATGCTCTTTCTCATAACATCAGAGTGACGGCCTTTGGCTGGGAATGAAACACTTTGAGTCAAGCTTGGCTTTGCCTTACGCACCAGCACATTCGAGCCTCCTGAATTGGATTGATTCTTGGCCGATTTATTGTTCTTTAGGCCACCATCTTTCGAAGCTTTACACTTCGTAACAGTTTCAGGCAATTCAACCTCTACCCCATATGAATCAATTTCTTTTTCCTTCTTAACATTTTCACTCACTTCATTTGCAACAGAAAAGTCTTTATTACTGATTTTCCCTTTTTCATTGTTTACATCCAGTGATTCTTCCCCATTAGTTTTCTGAACGACATCTCGTTTTTCATCTTTAACTGGAACCCCATTTTCAGACTCCATTTCAGAAAGCACCTTAAACAATCCAAAAAAATTACCCAAAGAACTTTAGTTGACACGGTAATTTCAGACAAATTACACCAATTTGATCTCAATTACTGGGAAAATAAAGAAACCCAAGAAGACATTTTTCAGTTTCTAAATTCCTAATGAAGAGAGTTGTTCAAGTTCAGTAGTCGACACTGTTCTTCAACATCAAATTTCCTCAACAACCAAACAGAGCATAAGAATATAAAATCAAGAAACTTAGAAACATATAAATCAGTGACAGACTAATATCATACAAATACCCCACAAAAAAATCGAAACAAAACAAAGATCCATGAAATTCAGTAAGTAAAATTAAGTCAAAACCAAGCACACAACAGTGATCATGACAAAGTTATAAAACCTACTAAAAAAAACTCAGACAACCCAGGTAAACAGTACCTCGTATAATGTTTGTGTATTTTTGGAGTAAACAGCAAATTATGTGCTTGAAATCTGAAGGCTGCTCCTTCAAAAGTTGGTGTCTACTGTCTTGTGTGGTATGAGAGAGATAGATATCTCTTTCGCGGAGAATGTTGAAAAGGAGATGAATTTTAAAAAAGAAATGGATAGATTCATGGGCACTTCTACTGAAATGACCAAACTGCCACTCCTTCGATAATGACATGAATTGAGTTATTTACGCAAAATAAATCTCTTTGATTTAAATTAGTTTTTTATTATTTATTTGATCAAGATTTAAGATTAATTTTGACATATTTAATATATTGAGTTGATCATGATCATTGAAACATTTTATTATACAATATTTTTCTGCTCAGATAATGCGTAACAGACTAAAAATGATTTAAGATGATCGAAAAAAGTATTTAAAGATGATTTTATTGATTGTGTTGTATGTATTTATACTTGAACATGCCATCAATGCAAGAAAAGAAAAAGGAAATATCTCAAAAACCAAACACAATACTATTAAATTATTAATCATATATGCAATCATAATATTATTCTTTAAGATCAGTGCTTGATTCAACATGTTAAACTTTCCTAATATTTATAAATTTGGGTCCATGGATGGCAATCGAGTCAAGCCGACTCGGTTGGTAAAAAACGAGCCATGAGCTGCTTTTGCTCGTTTTGGAAGCGAGAGGCTCACGGGCGAGCCAACAAGCTCGCCCACGAGCAAGTCCTCGTAAAAAACGTGAAAAAAAACTACAAAAACAAAACTTCAAAAAAAAAAAAAACACAAGTTCGTGGGCTCGGCTCGACCCATTGCCATCCCTACATGGTCTATCTCTTTAGAATATGGGACGGAACGTGACTGGACTCTGGTACAAGATAAAAGTTAGGAGTGGACATTACAAGACCTCCAGTATTGGAATTTGAGGTTTTGAATTGGAATATCATTTTTATTAGTTTAAAGTGACCCACATTTTTTTTGCGATCGTAAATGTGAAAGAACAAAGGACCTTTTGTGTATAACAACTCAAAATAGAAAAAAAAAAAGTTGAATTGTCATTGGCGATGGATTCTTTTTCATATTTCATTAAAACCAATGGAGCAAATGACAATTTTGGACCACAAAATGTTTCCAAGTCATAGTCCAATTATCTTTCACCCATCAATTCATTCGCTCAATATCCTTTTTTTTTAACGTCTTGCATTTTTTCAATTAATTTTAAAATTTCAATAAAATATGGTTAGCCCCTGTTTGGTCCTATTAAAATTTTCATTATCATTCTTCTACTCATTTTTAACCACACATTCTTTAATAAAATAATATTTTTCATTACATTAATAATTTTTCATTCATTTTCAACCACATATTCTCTATCAATCTACTATTCCAAAATATATTTTTCCAAAATAATGTGGCTCAAACACACCCTTAGTGTGTGTTCGATTGATATGAAAAATATTTTGAAAGAAAATTAAGCATATTTTCAAATGTTGAAAAATATTTTTCATGAAAAATGGCAATCAAATACTCAAAAAATTGGAATTCGGGTGAAAAAGGCGTTTTTTCAATCAAACGCGCCCTTACTATTTTTTAAGTAAATATTCACTACCCATTTGAAAAAAAAAAATTATCCCATAGTCCATGCCCTATATTGGTAATTTTAACATAGGTTGGGTGCATGATGATGAATTTAGCAAGGGCAAATTGGTGAAAACAAAAAACGAATGATTGGTTGCAACTTGCAACAAACGAAAGAGGGAGTGTAACTGTAGGAGAACGTGGTTAACGGTTGGGGGCTGTCATGCGTAAGAGGACGTGGCATGACGGAGCAACATGATTGGTCCTTCTTAAGACGTGTAATCACCAACCGTTATCGTAAGTTGTCAGAACATGCTGGCACAGGAGGTGATTGACGGCTATGATTTACAGAAAAGAGAAATCTGGACCGCTTCCTTCAAGTCAAATCATCTTCCTCGTCTGAAAACTCTCGAGTGTAGGATTTTATGGGTGATGCGTTGTATTCTAGGCTGGCTTTCACCGAAGTGTGAGTTTTATTAATTAATTTCTTGCCAGGATGGCAGTAGGCTCAGGTTGCTTGTCTGCTTTGCGGGCTCCACAGGTCTAGTGTACTGCTGGGCCGATTCATAATTTCTTACTTGGCCCCATTTTTAATAATTTTTGATAAAAGTAAAAATACGTGGTTGAAAAGTTATAAAAATATGTGGTTAAAATTAAGAGAGTATTTAGTGTGGATTAATATCAGATTTTTAGAAAGATTGTAATAGAAATTTTTGAAATGTGTTGTTAAAAGATGTGAGACATATGAAAGACGTGATTGATATTGATTATTTGACTTTGACTTAGATTAAAATCAGATTTTAATTCGATCCAAACATGTCATAATTGTTGATTTTAATTTAAATTAAAATCTAGAATTTAATGCACGAGACAACAAAAAATTATCCCATTAATGTATTAAATAACAAACTGTCACATATATGTCAAATTTAACCAATACTAAACAAGGGGCTTAATTATATTATTCAGTCTCATTGAATATTGCATTATCAAATACAAATGATAGTATTTGGGAAATTTGGTTACCACAATTTTTATTGTCGAGTATTAATTAATTAATTCATTGGACATCTATAATCACAAGCACATGCTATGCACTCGTCTTATCCTCCATATAGGATCCTATGCTTGCAAATTGCAATTGAGTTATAAACTAAATTTTATTATGCAAGAAAACATGTTCACACAACCAAATATGATTCAATACTTCGTACAAGTTTTTTAAAATTTATTTTCAACCATAAATTCTTTTAATAAAATATTTATTTTACGTGAATCTATAATTTCTCATTACTTTTCAATCTCACATTCTTCAAAAATTTCATTTTTCAAAAAATTTATTTCAAGAAATCTATATTCAAACCGTCACCTAAACGAGCAATAAGAGCGTGAACTTAAATTAATAAAAAAAATATAATGATAAAACTAAGATGAAGTTAGAGCTTAGCCAATAGACATGGAGAGAGGTTACCTTCATAAATAATACTATTTATCATTATGATGATAGAACATCGGTGAAATGACAGCTTATGTAGAATAATGTGAATTTTTATGAGAGGAGGGAGGAGAGATAAAATGTGAAGGATAATGAAATGACACATCATCATATTCCATTATCGTGGAGGAAGATTGACCTGATTTAACAGAAATATTTATAGAATTTCTAGTAGACTATCAGACTATGCCAACCATACAAGTCTTTTTGACACAAGTACAGAAATTTCCTAATAATTATGTAATGTGACCGTTCTCACACTTTTCGAATGCAACATGACTACATTCTTTACAAGGGTTAATTTCATCTCCTAATTTCTAATTGGTCTACCTAGTCTGATTAATTAGCAACAGACATATTTATCACCAAATGTAAAAATTGCTAAAGAAAATCAAATATAATTCTCTCTCTCAACAACACTATATAAATATGGCTTCATCCTTTAGGGATGTAATTCAAATTTCGACGCTTCAATGGAATTGATGCATCAAACAGCTGCACAATTATACCAAAACAATTCAATTTTCTCAAGGAAAAGAATAAAAAGAATGGCCAGTTATATCAACAACAAATGACATCTGTAATCAAACATGTTGAATAACAAAACCTTACATCTTACTCCATCTGTAACCACTTCATCTAAAAAGCATCTCATTCCACCTGTATATCTATCTCAGAATTCTGTACACAATTTTGTAAAGCATATCTATACACATTTGTAATGTTTTGTAACAACGGGTTACCTTGAGCCAAGTAGAATGATATCATGGAAACACTAAAACCCGTTTCTCAAGTTGATTTGCCCTTGTACTACGAGACTTTGGTGACATGAAAAACCGTTTTCATTTTTTCTTGCAAAAATTTATTCTCCCCAGCGATGGACCAAGACCCAGAAATGAAGCCTCAAAAGAAAGTAAATTCAACACCTCCAGCTTTCCATTTGCTGTTCTATTCAACGTCATTTAATGAGATTCTCCTGTAAAAAAGAACATAAGCAGCTGGTGTCTTTATCTTTTCCCAGTCAACAGCAAACACGTTGTTGTCGTCGAACTCATACCACCTATTATTCCCAAGCTGCAACAGTAAAAGGAACAAATATCAAACCATATAACCTTATTTTCCTTTCTTCACAATAATATTCATCAGTTGTAACAAGAATATGAATTATTGCTCATTTAATAATGGAGTATTTGCTAAATCACTTTTAAGTGAGATTGTGGTATACCCACAAAAATACAAAGATCAAGCGACAACCAAACACAAGTTCTTCCAGATGCTAAATTTCTTCTATTTTGGGCAACATTTACTAAGATATTATGAGGTTACATATTCTTATTCAGCTATTCTACTGTCTTCATAGGTTAACCCTGGTGAGAAATAAAACCATGTAATTTCAGCCAAAGAAATCCTTCCAGATCTACACAATCAGCAATTTTCAATAGTGTCTCTCTATACATATTGTGCTCCCTTTCTCACTTTTCTTTAGTGATTGTGAGCAATTATATATATATACCATGTAATTTCAGCCAAAGATATCCTTCCAGATCTACACAATCAGCAATTTTCAATAGTGTCTCTCTATGCATATTGTGCTCCCTTTCTCACTTTTCTTTAGTGATTGTGAGCAATTATATATATATATATATATGAGATATCAAAATTAATCTCTCGATTNATACCATGTAATTTCAGCCAAAGAAATCCTTCCAGATCTACACAATCAGCAATTTTCAATAGTGTCTCTCTATGCATATTGTGCTCCCTTTCTCACTTTTCTTTAGTGATTGTGAGCAATTATATATATATATATATATGAGATATCAAAATTAATCTCTCGATTGCTCCACGAGAAATTACACTCCATGTTCAGTCTTCGTCTTCAGATCCCATTAACACAGAATCATCCAATATTGAAACGAATACTTCTTTCTAATTAAAGAAAAAATTAAAAAAACATTTATATTAATTAATGAGTTGAATTAGCAAAGCAGCCCACTCAGCGAGAAGCAAAGTGGGCACTGGCACACTAGTAAGAAAAGCCAAGTTAATCTGCCAAACCAAGAGATGATTTCATCACTCGATTAGTGATATTCAGACTGCAGAAACATTGTACTCTATCCACAGTAACCACACTTTTTAGCAGCACGTACCTGGGCACCTGGGCAATCATTGCCAAGCTAAACTTTTTTGTTTATATAATTCTTATCTTCATTGGTATTTGGTGCAAATATAAAACATGAACTCCTATATTTTCTTAAATTGCTGCACCCTTGTCAGACCTAAAAGTAAATATATACGTCGCAGATACCATGCCTGGTGGCAGCAACTGTAAAAAATATACAAGAAAAATATGCAAGGATAAAAAGGAACGGGAGAAAATAAAATTTAGAGCAGAAGACAGTGCAATGGTGAAAATAAGCTCTACTTCAAACTCCCTTCAGCCATTCATTTAATTTATTCTTAAAGTTGTTGACCTTGAACACGAAGGTCCAAAAAAAGCTAAGTATAATTCATCACAAATATTGGACGATGTCACCACTTAGGGTCCGTTTGATTGCAAGAATGATGGAAAGAAAACGAATTTAAGAGAAAATAATTGCCTACAACTTGTTTTCCCGGAAATTGTTAATTAATTATATTTGATTTTGTTTGATTGATATAATTTTTCACCTGCAAAATGTTGAAATTTTGGATATTTTGGTGTTCGTTTGACTTTGTTTCACATGGAAAATGTCCATTAAAAGGATTTTTTTTTTTTTTTTACAATTGGGAATAGAATTTGTTTTTATTGCAAAAAAAAAAGGTGGAAAACCATTTTCCCACCAAAGTGGTGGGAAAATGGATTCAATCCATGGAAAATAGGTAACATCAAACAGGGCGTAACAGAAATTGCGTATGAAAACAAACTTTAGGCAATCAAAGATCTTACACTCAAACTATATCTAAACATACATCTATCATACTAATATAAGACATTCAACCCTTGTGTATCTAGAAAAAAAAAAAAAAAAAATTATAAATCCTTCTTAAACCTAGGATTTGTACTTATATTATTTATTATTACACAAAAGCCTCTCAATTAAGCAACATCTATACTTTAGCCCGACTCTTCTTATAATTTGCACATAACTCGTAAAAAGATTTGATTTACTAACATTCGAGTCTAACTGGGTTCTCGACCTTACAATGACTAGACAGCAATTCATCAAAATAGCTAAATAAATGCCTACAAGCACATTTGAAGTTTTACGGTTTTCAACAAGTACTTGCTTGTCTATTCTCTACTTCTCCCATGGGACTAAGGCAACCAAAGAGGAACTTTCAGATTTCCAGTTCTTGTGTAGATACCTTAAAAGGACTCTCGTTTGCAGGGCTTGTTTTCCTAAACAAAAGCAAAAGAAAACGAGAAGTTTTGAGGTGAATTCTGACCTCTCTAGATTAACGTGATGGTCATGAACAAAAACTGTGTTAAGAGGGTTAAAATTCTACATCCACTGCATTTATAGGTTTCAAACCTTCTATATGCAGGTGAGAATAAGCAAATTATATTAGACATACTTCTTATTTTTATCTCTGGTCTTCTGAAGATAAAACAAAACTTATTCTTGAGATGACAACATTTACAACTAAAAACAAGCATACATGTTGAGACAGAAGCGCCTTTTACCTGCTTTTGGACCCAGGAATCTCTTTCTTTTTCCATATGTTTTATCCTTTCGTCAAAGCTCGCCTGCATTTCAAGGTCTAAGTCAATATACTGCACAACTTGAGTCTTCAGGACGTGACTGAACAGGGTATTGATTTGATCATGACGGAAAAAGCATCAGAAGTTTAGCTATAATAAGGGAAAAACAAATTCTAACTATTAAATCAATTACCCCTTTTAAATTTAGAATGGCCACTTCATTCTCGAGCTGATTAATTTTCTCTTCAAAACCAACCTGCAAGAGACGAGACATTAGACGACAAGCTAGAAAATAATTTGGACCAAACTTCAACATACAAGATTTCAACTAGAGAAAATGTTATTCAGCAAGTCAAAGAATACTGCAAACTCAAATCTATCCAATGAGGCTGTGTTGGAAATATAGAGTTCTAAGACCCAAGCTTTCAACAAAAAGTTGGTAATTCAATAAGAGTCACCTCTTTCTTGAGCCACATATCTTTCTCACTCTCTAGCTGTAGGATTTTCCTCTCTAGATCAGCCTGAAAGTTTTGCATATCAATCATATCATGAAGACTGAAATAAAAAGAAACCTAAAAAGAGTAACAAGAGCGGATGGAAAAAATTCCCTGAAGTGTGAATAAATAGAACATGTCCACGGGATTGTAGCAGCTATATAACTTTCTTCCATCAGAAATAGTGAAATTAAGTTAGAATTACCTCCTTTCGTAAATAAGCATCCGTGTCCTTTTGCAATTGTTCAATTTTTTGTCCTAGACTATCCTGTAGCAGGCAAGCAATCATTAGCTGGCTTCCAGAGAAAAAGAATATACATAGTGAGAGACAAATGATCTTCTAAACACCGTAGTGACATGGCACATCAATTGATTAATGGATAAATTAATGTTGGGTCCTAGGTATTAAATAACGGGATTGTTTCTGCTTATGAACTCGAAGTTGGATTATCTATCCACGATAAAGATGAAGCTTAGGTGAAACTAAGTGGAGGTCTAACCAGAATGATGTTGAAGAATCAATGGATGAGTAGTGGTTAGAGGTAAAATGCCACTCGAACACACATTCTGTCGTGTCATTGTTACTTAACATAAGTCATCTCTCTCTCTCTCTCTCTCGATATATATATATATATATATAAAGGAACATGATGAAGAAAGATTAATAGAATTGCATACAAAGAAAAATTTCGAGCAATCAAAGATCTTTTATTTAAACCCTATCTAAAAATTTATTTTACAAAATGTCTGAGACAACTAATCGCATATTATACTATGTTTTATATTCATGTTTGTATCAATTGTCTCTCTTTCATTTCTTATGGATACAAGTTTCTCTTTTGTCAATAGCATGTATTAGCCAATATAATCAGAAATTGCTTCTAGATACATTAAGTATAAGAAAGAAAAGCATGTTGAGAAATTCATCACACGCGCAAAATCACTGCACCGGTGTTGAATGCACTTTCTCTGAAAAATTAAACTAACATTACCTCTTTCTGCATGCATGCATCCCTTTCATTTTGTAATTGTGTGATTTTCTCTTCTTGGCTAGCCTGAAAAAGCCAAAGTATTTTGATCTAATAAAAGAATAAAATAAAGGTTGAAAATAGATAATATTGTGAAGAATAAATTAAGCCAATTACAAGACTTATGGTGCAATGTTCGAGAATTCATTAAATTAAGCTTCGGTTACCTCTTTTTGTAAATTTTCATCTCTTTCCTTCAGCAACTGTTTCATTTTCTCCTCGAGGATAGCCTGTAAGAGTAAAACCAGGAATAAATACAAACAAGGGATACACACAAACGTAGAAAATGTTTTGTCTTATATAATTAATGTACGTACAAATATAATATATAAACAAATTACTAACAGAAAGATAAAAGGCCAATAAGAAAGAACAAGGTAGATTAAACGTTACCAGAATATAAAATAGAAGGCAAATCATGTTTCTGTTACCTCTTTATATATGCTTGCATCTCTTTCAGTCTGAAATTGTTTAATTTTCTCTTGCAAGCTGGCCTATATTAACCTTAAAGTCAGTATGACTGCAAAACATATGCTAAAACCAGGAATATCAGATCATAAAATACTAGGTTACAGTATTAGATTATCAAGCAAGTAATGACTTCGTTATCACCTCTCTGTCAAGCCAATACTGTTCCTCAACTTCAGATGAAGTTGTCTGTAAACAGCGTGGACAATATTGAAAAAAGTAGAAATCCAAAAAGTAACTTCTTGTAAAAAATTTGGAAGTGTGGTTCATCCAATGCCTTTTTTTTATGTAAATCAAGATAGTCTATGTTACTACGCATTGATTCCCTATAAGCCCACCTAAACTAAATAAAGAAAAAAAAATTACACTTTGAAATCAAAAGACATCTACCATTGTGTTTGAATAGAACCATAAAACTAAATGGATCAGAAGAAAAACTCTTTTTATACATGAATCAGCAAGTTTAAAAATAAGATACCTATAAAATTTCAGGTGGTATATAGTGCATTGATAAGACCTACTATACAAAATAATAGTTAATGCATTCCAGCTGCAAGGTGAACAATGTTTTGTTCACGATTGAAAAAAAAAAAAAAAAGTTCAAATGCAGATATATACAATTTACAATAAGAGCCACAAGTATTTCATGGACCTCACTACCTCAGTAAAGATTGTTCACACATCATACTTTCAGAGAATATACAATGTAAGAAAGTCATCAATGTGCAAAGGCTACTCTACACCTCGCTCAGGTTATTTGAAATTTCTGTCTATTGAACAGAAAGATAACCCACGCACGCATAGAAATGTAAGTCTAAACAAGCCAGTTTCAACTCTTCATACAAACAAACAGATAAAACCACCAGTATATCACAATTTTTGGTTTATAATTCCAGTAAGAGTTAGCAGTAAAAGAGAGCAGCATTGGAGAGGATGTATATAACAACAATTTTCAAGAAACATAGGCAATCCTCAATCTAATCCAGAAAATAACCCTGAACTGGGACAATAAGTCATTTTCATTCAACAAAAATCAACTTTACTTGCTATAACGATAAATGGAAACACACGCACAGATGAACTTACACCTTCAGACTGTCATCTATTTTCTGATCAACATCATTTTGTAATGCTGGAATCTCCAAAACTTGACCTTTATTATCTGGCGCCATCTCAGAAACATAGCTCTGATTGTCAGAAGTTGATTCCGAGGCACATTCTGCCAGTTTAGTAGCCTGCTTATTCTTCTTCTTGTTGTTTTTCTTTTTCTTCTTCTTATCTTCCTCCATTTGTTAAGAAGTTCAAATATGAAACTCAAGAAGGCTGCTTGCCCCAATGCTAACTGTTGAATCATGAATGCAGTAAGAGTGTCAAACCACCAAGTATTTTTACATAGATAGATCCAGTTTTTCTTTGTAGTTCACAGATTTTAAGCATTTTCTTAAATCAATTGAAAGTGCGAAAAGAATTGACCCAATAAGAGTTCGGAAGTTTAAATCAGGACAGTTTGTTTGGGTTATAAAAAGTACAAATGAACCGTAACTTCATCTTCCTACTCTTATATCAAAATCAACATAAAAATATGCAAATCAACAATATAAAATCTGCAATCATGATTTTTAAACACACTCATCTTTTAATACAATACAATTAATTTCTATACTAAATTGTACAGCTAGGGCCTACTCACCGCCGCGTCTCTCAATTCAAATTCAGATCTTTCATACTAGCTGTGACGGATGATTGATTTTATTAATGCTCCTAAAGCTAAAAGAAAATCAGATCAACAACAAGCTTATCATAAAAAAATCCACGTAGCCTAAAAAAAATTCAAGGCTTCGTGAATTTTGGAATTGAATATCGAAAATAAACATTCAAACTGATTCATACACAGAACCGAACCACATACGAATATACTCATACACATTGATAAGTAAAAACTAGGAAAAAAAGCTGAAAAAATTTTGCATTGGAAGAGAATGGATTTGTACGTACACTGGAATCCAAATGCGTTTGAAGATTGAAAAGATTAGCGAGGTTAAATCTTCGGTTTTCGCTTGAAATTGAAGGATTTGTGATTTAGGAAATTACAGTGGGTTGGGGAAGGGAAATGAAGGGTGAAACGGAATTTGTGTGGGGGCTATTTGGTGTATTCACTTCCCTATGAATGCTTAAATAACACGTTGCAGTTCCGCTATTAAACTAGGATTTTTGTCAATGCCAAATACACCTTATTTTTAATAGTTACGTTACGGGGCGGACGCAGAATATAGTTAGGGGCACAATCGAAAAAAATTACGCCTAAAAAAATCATACTCCATATAATTTTGCATTCGAAAATTTACCTGGGATATTACTTTTTCGGATGTAAAATTTCGAAAATTTTTGATGTCATATTCCATATAAAATTTCCTAATAAAATGATGAAAATTATATTGAGAAATTTTTATCGAAAAAATAGTAAATGTTAATGAAATAATTGATTTTTTTTTCAT
>CAIGRS010314033.1:0-10979 GCA_903798395.1 Fraxinus floribunda | reverse complement strand
ACATAACATTATAAATGGGTTGAAAGATGAGAAGAGAGGTGGTCTGTGTGCATCATTTTTGTGGTCGCCGTCGGCATCAACGAGTTAAGCAATGGATGACGTTAGGTTTTGATGGAATTGACTAAACCTAGATATTAGAGAAGATTGAGAAATTAATTAGCGATTTCAAATTTGGAGCCTTGCACAGTGCTGAAAAGAGCAGAGGAATAAGAATTTAAAGGTTTATTAGCACAAAACGTCATTACGTTTGACAGTGAGTGCAAAACGTCCAAACGTTTCATTTTTTTTCATTTTCGCGTTTCAGTGTAAAAAACGTCTTTTTCACTATTTTTCAGTGTAAAATGATCAAAATAGCCTCATATTGAAATAAAACAAAAAAATGAAAAGAAAAATAAAAAAATGAATTTTAATTATACTCCCAAACTTTTTAAAAAGTGCAAGTGAGTCCAAAAACCTTATTAAAAGGTTTAAGCACAAAACGTCCATACATTGACACTTAATGCGAAAAACGTCCTTATATTTCAAACTTTAATGTACTTGGCTCAATAGCACAAAACGTCCATACGTTTGACACTTATTGCGTAAAACGTCCTTATATTTTATTTCTTTTTGTATTTTCGTCCTTATTTTAACGTTTAATTGCGGAAAACGTCATTTTCACTATTTTCAATGTAAAATGACCAATATACCCTCATATTTAAATAAAAAAAGGAAAATAAATAAATTACGGTTATGCTCCTAATGTAAAAAGGAAAATAAAAATAATAAATTATAATTATGCTCCCAATGTAAAAAGGAAAAAAAATAAAAAATTACAATTATGCTCTCAATGTAAAAAGAAAAATAAAAAGGAAAACCACCAAATCCCACCACCATTCAAACTACCATAATTGTAATTTATTATTTTTATTTTCCTTTTTTTTATTTAAATATGAGGGTATATTCATCATTTTACATTGAAGAATAGTGAAAATGACGTTTTCCGCAATAAAACGTTGAAATAATGACGAAAATGCAAATGAAATGAAACATAAGGACGTTTTATCCAATAAGTGTCAATCGTATGAACGTTTTGTGCTATTGAGCCAAGTGCAAAAAAGTTTGAAATGTAAGGATGTTTTCCGCATTAAATGTCAAACGTATGGACATTTTGTGCTTAAACTTTTTAATAAGGTTTTTGGACTCACTTGCACTTTTTAAAAAGTTTGGAAGTATAATTACAATTTATTTTTTAATTTTTCTTTTTCTTTTTTGTTTTATTTAAATTTGAGGGTATGTTGGTCATTTTACACTAAAAAACAGTGAAAAAGACGTTTTCCACACTGAAACGTTGAAAAAAGGGCGAAAATGCAAAAAAAAAAATGAAACTTTGGGACGTTTTGCACACTAACTATCAAACGTAGGGACATTTTGTGCTAATAAGCCATTATTAATTTTTCAACATGTTTTTAACTTGCGTGATTCTAGTTAATTATTTGAAAAAGTTTTAAAAACCAATTCACCTCCCTCATGATTAGCCAATCTTGGACTTTCAAAGCAATAGACTTTTAATGATTTTTATACGTTGAAATTCGAGCCAAGTAATGCGATTACTTGTAATAAGAAATCACCTATGTAAGAGAAAAGTGGGGCCACTTCTAAGGGAATTGTGTGGGCAAAATTCTTGTGACTCTCACAAAACCAGGTGTATGTTCATGACCAAAACGAAGTAAAATCTATGATGCTCAAACTCTAATGTTATACCGTTATATTTTGAGAAGCAGACGCTCAAATTATACCTTAAACACGTACAATGAGAGAGCGAATTTGTTTTAAGTTTGTTAGACAAGTGATCCAATGCCGAAAGACTTGTCTTAACAGAATCTTCATTACTTTTACCCCTGTTCAAATTCAGGTCTAACTCATAATGGGAACTGTCAAATACTGATGACGCATTATCGTATTCATCTGGAATAGCTGAAACTGGGGACTCCTCGTGCTGAGGTTGAGCTGAGTAGAAGCGCCGCGAAAGAGCAGAATTGAAGTGGGTTTTCCCGGGTTTTGAAGATAAAGCTCGAATTAAGGTTAGCTTTCTCGGCGCTTTCATTTCCAGATCTAATAATGGAAACTACAGATTACTTATATGTGTAAATTTTGGTGTGGGTATATCATATCAAAATATGAATGTGTATTTATATATTAAACAAGAACAAGTGAGAGGGATTTAAAGGAAGAATGGAGCTCGTAAGGTTGCAGATATGGAGGAATACATCGGAAAGAAAATGACCTAGGGATTATGAGCCTGTTTGAGTTCCTAATTTGCTAAAATGTATTTTGGAACGGTGATTTGATGAATTTGTGACTAAAACATAAGGAATTTTTTTTTTAATGTAATATTATTGAATTAAAAATGTGTTATTGAAAATAAGAAAAAAAATGTATGAACCATACTATGTGTACATAAATGTACATATAGGGATTGATGTGAGTGGGGGTGGGATCCATGCTACAATATCGTGAGCTCCACCTCACTCACATTATTATGTAAACCTCGATATGTACATAGATTAATCTAAAATATATTTTGAAAATAATTGGGACCAAGGGCTATATCTTCAAAGTTAGGTTAATTTCATTTTTGGTTATTGAACTTTAGTAAAATCTCAATTGCATCATCCAATTTTAATTTGTTTTCAATACTTTCAATCTTAAACAATTGAACGTAAAAATTAACAGTAATTTGATGTATATTACGTTTCTAGGTAAATATACGACCTAATCATATCATTATTGTAGAACTTGAAAGTAAATCATATTTAAAAATCAATGGTAATACTTCCGCAAGTATTTTCAAGCCTTGTTTGGTGAAAATTAAAATCAGTTTTTAGTAATTTTGTGAAAAGTTAAATGTGTTATTGAAAAGTTATAAGTCCCATAAAATGTGATTAAAATTGATTATTGATTTTGATTTAAATTAAAATCTAAGTTTTAATCTATATCAAACAGGGTTAAAATTATTAATTTCAAGATTTGCAGTGACAATATAATTAAATGGCATATTTACCTATAAAAGATGGATAATGAAAAATGGTAACGTTCAATTAAGTAATGGAGGTTAATGCAGTGATTAAAGTTGTAAATTGAAATACAGTAATTTGATTGAGATAAAATAAAGTTGGATGACCGAATTGAAATTTGGATTAAAGATCAATTACCAAAATTGAAATAGTTTTCCATTTCAGCCTATGTCCTTGTCTAGTCCCCTAAACCCTATAAAACTCCATACGTTTTGCTACGTGTACTCCTCTGGCCATTGATTGGAAAAAGTGTGTTTAAAATTAATGTACAAAAACTGTGAAATAACAGCAACCTACAGCAAATCATGGTATTCTAACCCACATACAGCCTAAACAGGCTTAAACAAAGGGCCGGACTCTTGGACTTGCTGTGAATCAATGTAACCCCGAACGGATCATACAATCAGTTGACCACTTTCTGATGCAGAGGTTCACCATGAGAGGTGCAACTGCAGAATATACTCATGTTTTTACTCAGATCTTACTCCATATCATTCAAATCTACAACCACTTCGTACCTTCTGAAATTAAGAACTGGAAGAGAATTTAGAAGAACATGATAAATATAAGAACACACTAGTTGATGTCAAACATGATATACATGTAATATGATTTTTGAAAATTTTCAATTTTCTAATAGGTCATATCTAATTTATCTTATTATCAACAAATATGAATTCCTCCCATTTAAGCCATTATTTAATTTAGAGATATATTAGAAAAAAATATATTTCTAACTACATTAATTATGTGCCTGCTTGATAAAACTTATTTGGGAAAAATGGGTTATGGAATAACATTTTTTGAAGAATGTATAGTTAAAAAATAAGGAAATGTGTAAAATATTTTAGTATTTAAATGCTGATGAAAAAATGATAATGTAGCAACCAATTTAATTTTTTAAAGGATGACCATACCTTAATTTGAATGAAAATAAAAACAAAAATAAATAAATAATAAAAATTCTTCGACGTGACTAAGCTAGGATACCTGGGTACNCTTTACCATACCACAAAGAAGAGCACATACCATGCGAGTGACGCAGTTTCAATGGCACCCACATATTTTCCATCGAGAACACAACCAAGCAGTCCAGGCAACATACAGAACAAAATATTGACGACACCAATTAGAGCAACCAGGACACCTTAGCACATAGTGACATCAAGATAAAAACAACATTAATAACAGCACTTTCATGCAGATAGAATGTGCAAAGGGGAAGAGAAGGTATAACTTTGAGCATCAGCTCTGATTCGAAATAAATTGATGTTCAAGGCACAACGCAAACTACATAGCCGGGAGAATGTCAAAGGTACCCAAGTCTGTAATCATTCAAATTCAATACTAAAACAACTGATCCGATTATATAATTCCAAGATAAAATAGAGAGAAATCTGTCCTTCACAATAAAAAATGGCTATCGTGCATGACTTCCTCCTAAATAATACAACAGATAATTGTTGAAGCAGCAGATTTTGTACTGGGACGTGCAAAAATTCCCAGCTGTTGCAGCACTTGATTAGGACTAGCCGCCACCATCACTAAAACGCCACGCGACCAGCATTTCCTTTATCACTAAACAGTCTGCTTTCTGATATCCTTCTGTCAATTGCAGCATCAATTGAGCTCATCTATAACACAAAACCCTAGTTAAAAGGATATCAGGACAGGGACAACCGCCAATCAAATAATCAGCAGTCAAATATTATAACTTTTTTTAGTCAAGAGATACCGAACTCTGCAAAAGGAGCTGACCTGGGCCAGGTTCGAGTTCAAGTTCGATCTTAAAAATTATTGTATGACGATACGAATGGGCAAAAATCTGTTCGATGTGTACTTGTTCCACCCAAACCCCAATAAATTGTGATTCAAGCACAAGGAGAATTCATGAAATCGAATGAATAAAATTTCTAAAAGAGTAAATACATACACTCGGATCTTAATGTTGTATGATGCTAGGTTGGAGAGTCCTGGAGTTGATTGCGGCATGCTTATCAGAAATAAATTACTAACTACAGAGAAGATAACGAGAATACCTACTTGAACCTTTGTTGACCACAAAATTGGCGGGATTGCTTGCCAACAGGACCAAAATAGATTAAACATTTCATTACATCAACAGAGTTAAGGAAAAAGTAGAGGCATACTTCGAGCAAATTGCTCATACATGTTCTTGATTTAAGGGGAAACAAAGCAAATTGAAGTACATATACAGGTACCTTTATAAATATGAAACAAGGAGTAAACATGAGAAATTGTAAACAAGAAGCAATGCAAGAGCACCTGGTTAGTTGAGCAACTCAACTTCATATCCATATGAAAGAATTGAGTGTTAAGTAATTGCGACTTACCTGGGTAGTTTCATCATGCACCTGATACTTCAATAAGGACATTCTTCTTTCCTCCTGTAAAAATTTCACATCACAAGTATGACAACCCCGGCCAAATGAGCGTAGAGAGACATCTTACACAATTTTCAGAAAAGCAATACTAACCATGGACATAGCTTCATCATCCCAGACTAAATAGACCTCATTTGTAGCAGGGTATGTAGCTGGAGCCTTATTTGCAATTATAGGAGGCGGTCCAATTGAAGGCCCACCCGTATTTGGACCAGAGGCATAAGAATGTGAATTTGCTGATATTGCAGCTGCTAAACAATTGCAGGAAAAAGCATGTGTTAAAAGAGAGAATAATAGAATATGGACAGCACAAGACAGCTGCATATTCTCACCTATATTTTCCAGCATTGATGCATAGATAATTACCGACACTCGGATAATAATATGAGAGAAATACCAAAAAGCCCTAAAGGGATCATATTATATCTAAAAAAACCCGAAGTATTCTTTATTTATCAAAAAGACAATAGAAAAACAAGGTGTCCATTTTCATTACCATAAATCCAGCTAGACAGAGCAGGACTAACAATGATAAAGCAAGATATAGTTTGACTAACTTAGCCTTATTTAGTTCTAATAATTGTACACCAGGAAACCCTCATAATGGATAATCTCCTACCAGTTGGCAGGAGCTTCCACTACCATAAATTATACAGAACTCTATCCACGATTACAATCATTGAGAAAATATTCCATCGCTAAGAGTCAATTGCCGGTACAATGCAATATTTCCCATCCATTTGTCATCTACAACTTTATCAATTGAAATGCCTACTGCAAACAGAGCCAGAAGATATAATCTTCTCTGTGAAGGATTATAACCATACTCCTAATAGACTATTCCTACTTATTTGTGCTGGTTGCCATGAGAAAATAATGGATACACAAGTTCTACATTCTAAACATTGAATCAATTTGGTGCCTTCCAAATACAGCTGGCAGGTTAGGAATTGCTTGTGCTCACCGCTTTAGGAGGAATAAAGTATTCATAATCAATCTAGTGTCAGTATGAGTTCCAGATTTAGATCTTTTGCCTGTGTACATAAGCAATTCTTAAAGGACTTCTGCATAGTATTCCAGTCATAGTATTATATGATTTTGATGGCATAAATCCTAAGTCAAACAGTTGGAGATTTTTTTTGAAAGGTTTTAATTTTTACTCTTTTTTTTTTGAAAGGTATAAACAGTTGGAGATTTTGATAATAAAAAATAGTTTTGAGCTTTCTATATAGAGGGAAAATGTTTGGATATTGAGTAGAAGAATTATTTTAGGCATATTTTTACTTCTTCCAAAAATCTAAGCATTGTATCAAATGAGAGGGTAGAAATGGAGATTATGGATTTTGATATATTAAGACACCACTTCGAATCTCCCCACAATTACAAATTAACTACCACAATAACCATTTCCACTCCCTCATTTGATACTAACATGCTATGCCTATACGTAACATATTTAGGGTGTGTTTGAGCCACATTATTATGAAATAATGTATTCTGGAATAGTAGATTGATGGAGAATGTGTGATTTAAAAAGAAAGAAAAGTTATTGATGTGATGGAAAATATTATTTTATGGAAGAATGTGTGGTTGAAAATGAGTAGAAAAATGAAAATGAAAATTTTAATGTGTACCAAACATGGGCTTATATTCCATCATTTTACATATAGCATATTTATATATCATCATTTTAACTATAATTTATAGTTTTAACATATTTATAGTAAAAAAATAAAAATAAAAATTAAGGTTTGAATTCACATGCATCTCAAATATGCCTTGTTAACTGTGGGCAACCACAAAATAAACTCGGGTACCGTTGAAACCCAGATGGCAAAGAAGTAGATATCAATTGAAGAGAATTTGAAAATTCAAACAAATTTTGTGCCGGTATACAAAGTTGCCAAGTGAAACCCACAAACTTTCTTGCTTAAGTCAGGGCTTCTGTAGGAACTTCACGAGAAAGATTTACATTTATAAATCAGTTTTTTAGTTGGAAGAAAGAAAATGGCACAAAGTCACAGTTCTACTCCAGCCAACACCAATAGATACTAGTCAAAATCACTGGAGGAAAAAATGTGAAAACAAAAATTAAGAAGAAAAAACATACCTGGAATGCCAGAGGCATGATAGCTATTAGTGGCTAAAATGTTACTGCCCATGTGTGGATCTGCACTCTTAAGTTCTGCAGAAGAGCTTAACGCAATGCTATTTGGAGGCATAGGTGCAGAAAATGGTGAGCTTTGAGAAATATTGTTGGTAGGAACAACAGGGAACAGAGGTTGAGATATAGGAACAGGAGAAGCTGCAGACATCCCAGGGGGAGTGATTGGCATTGATGGTTGAAGCACGGGGGGTGTTGCAGGTGGCCCAGGTGGCCTGACATTCTGTACAGGAAACAAAGGCTGCTGTGACATTGGTGCAGAAGGTGGAACTGAGACAGCAGGATGTTGTGGATACCAAGGTTGGGGGCGAGGTAAAACAGGCCACCCGCCAGGAGGCATAGGAATTGAAGGATTATAACTGCATCAAATGACGAAAAATCCCATGAGAAACAGTTTGCTCCGGTATGGCAATGCTTACAAATGTATGAAAAAGAAAAGAAACAAAGATTAGTGTTTTCTCATTACTTAAAGCAGGAACAAAAAACCAGTCAATGTAGCAACCAAAATGGAAAAGAAGTAGAATCAATAGTATATTACTCACAAGCAAAACCATCCACTATTTCAAAGGGAAAAGGGATGCCAGTGTGGGAAATGAAATTTGAAGAACATGTTCACTTCAGGCTAGTACAGCAATAACAAGACGAAGAATCTAAAAATTCCTAACCAGCATGGATTCAATTCAATCCTTCCATTACTTGTCGATAAATACCTATATATTTTCTAGAAATCTCCTCAGTTCATTTTAAAATGTTTCCATACTACACCAATGCATTTCTGTTGAAGTTGTATCACCAAATAGCATAGTCAAAAAGACACAAACAACAATTGAATCAATATGAGCAATGACACAAGAACCTACAATGGTGGCATCGTGCCCAAAGCTGGCCGAGGTGGAAACCCAACACCTAATGATCCTGGAACCATGCTACCAACCGTTTGGGATGATGGAATTTCAACTTTTGCTGTTTTTGAAGGTGTGTCTTCCTCTACAAAAAAAATAATAATAATAATAATAATAGTATCAAATGAGCCCACCAATGAAACAAAACAAACAACTCTTTGAACATTCATTCAAAAAAAATCGTCACCAAATGCATTCATCCAGTTGTTTAATGGATAAACATTTAAGCATAACATTACTAGAAAAGACTAAAGAGACTAAAACAGACATATTTCGATAAAAAGGTACCCTTTATTTAAAAAGAAGACAAGAGGAGTAACTTTTGATATATCAGAACATCTACTAATAGAAAAGAAAAATAAAATAATAATAAGAGAAAACAATCAAATGAAAGAACATTCATTACACTATTTACACTATTTTGTTGGAGCACCTCAAAAACATATGAAAAGTCGATAAGGACATTTATCAATACCCCATTTAAGTTATTCTTGCACAGAGCTTACCATATCTCCCATTTTGAATTGAATGTCGTTTTTACAGGTTGCAAAGAAACAATAGGCTTACCACAGTGTCCCCAAACCGCATTGAAATCAAATGAGCCAGTTAATGAAAACAAAAGAGTGAAGAATCTCAACCACACAATATGTGCTCTCTACTAACGTTATTGTTTTGAAAAAATGCTTTTTGAATACCAGATAAACACGTTCTCCTTTCCTACAAATCAGAACGCACCATGAAATGGTTAAAAGACACTCTCGTACAGATCTAAATCTACCTTATTTTTAAGTTCAAGTCAGAGAAAATGAAAGCATGATACAACTTTTGAACTAGTGCACATATACAAAATATACAAAATACAAGATTAACGTGTACACATGACTTAAAAGTGTATCACAATAAAAAGCATACCTTCCTCTCCATAGTGAGCAGCTAACACATCAGGTGGAATTCCTTGCATTCCATATATTTCAATATCTGTTGACTCTCTCCCAGGTTTTGCATTTGGAACTCTGAGAATATGCTACCATGTTATATTAGAAGTACAAAAAACAACACAAACATCACCGAGAACAAGATGAGTCAAAGAAACTTGAGAGCAACTCTTCACAACGATTTCACTTCTAAAAAACAAAGGGACAAGTCAAAAAAATTGCAATAAAGAAGCAAACCACCTTGATTTATTTAGTTATTCCAGTGCACATTATTCTGTATTCAGATTTCTTAACATAAAATATCAATTTGATAGAGTACAGTTCTTCATCAGTTACAAACTCTGTTTCACTAGTACCAACCATATGAATGAGCAGACATGATTACCTAATCAAAAATACAAACTAAAACCTGCTGCTGCAAAATTAACAAGGTCCATCATATGCAGTTAGTTCCAAGTTTATTTGTAACTGAACCCTTCTAAATAATGCACTTCACATGTTATTTAAAATCCCTTCACCTATCTCCAACAGTTATATTCTCTCCAAAACTAATTACGAGAAAGAATAAAAACAGGATGCGAGATCTGCAACAGAATTTCTCCATCCCCCAAGAGGAAAAAAGGTTAAAAAAAACAAACAGTGAAATACAAATACATGGAATACTGAATCTTTCTAATAATGCAATTCAAATGTTATTTAAAACCCCAGCAACTTTCTCAAATAGTTATGTTTTCTCATAAAACCAATTACGAGAAAGAAAAATACAGGAATGCAAATTCAGAAAAGTTTATCCACCCCAATGAGGAAAAAAGTTGAAAAGAAAAAACAGGTTAAAATACACAATGGGAAGCCCATCAAACCCCTAGCCAGCTACAAAACCCAAAAAATACAAGACATTTAATCAAACCCATCCACATCCACCATAACATTGATATAAAAATTGAAAAGGGAATGAAAAACTGAGCACCAAGCAAAATAAGATTAAGAATATGAGAGGCACAGACTTGGCGACTTGCTCCTTGTGGACCTGGAGGACGTGGATGGCCATACCACCGGCGGTTGATAGCTTCTTGTGGCACACGTGACATTTAAAGTGCTTTGCCTTCTGGTGCTGCACCAATATCTTCTCATCTTCGAACTCCCTGTCACAATAATAGCACCACACCTTATCCATCACCCCTCTTTTCTTCTTCTTCCCCATTCTTCTTTATTCGGTTCGCCTTTGATTACTCTCAAACCAAAAACGATAATTGATTAACGGGACTGCGTTACCTGCGAGCTGATGATGCAATAGTGATTCAGTAAAAGATTTAGGGTTTGGAATTTCTTGATATTTACTCAAAACGGATTTCTCGTTAATCGAATTTCTTGGGTAGGGGATTCTTAAGGGCGGAGAGGGTTAGGGTTTCCCGGGTCCGATTCGCTCCGAGTCTATTCACCTCGTTTGTTAGTTGAATAGCCTGCTTGTGCTTAATGAGTTTGGTATGCGACGAAGAGAGTGAAAAAAAAAAAAAAAA
>CAIGRS010314004.1:0-13536 GCA_903798395.1 Fraxinus floribunda | reverse complement strand
CTTATAATTATGAATATGTGACTATTAATCACAAACTGTGACTTTATTATCAATATTTAATAAATATTTTTAATTAATTAAATTCATACCTGATTTTTGAATTTTCAAACTATTTACCTTACTTTTGAATTGACGTAAATAATACACCTTAAATATGAACTTTTCCCATTTAACAATGATTCGAATGGAAACACAAAAAGGAGTTACCAGGAAAGAAATTTTAGTGCTGCTGCTTGCACTGAAATGATTCAACAGAAATGCACCAGAATACACACAACATGGGTGGGTGGTTTTTTTTTTTTACATTATTTTACTTACATGGGGCCCACCCCATATGAGTTTTCTGGCAAAATTCTGGTTTAATTCATTTGTACCCAAGAAAACCCCACAAGTATCTAAGAGCTAGCTGGTAATGGAAATGTGCTCAAAACCTTCCATAGTAACAAACATTCCAAAATAGGAAAGGCATCTGAAAGTAGAAAAAATGTGCACTAAAAACAACGTTTAACAGCACGAAAGATAAAGTAAAACGGGTCGGGCCGACCAAATATTAACCAATTCACATGTCTGAATTAATTAACAATGTTGGCACACTGATATTTTGTAGGCTTTGCATTTTCCTATAAAACCCATTCAGCGTTTTCTTTATTAGTCCCATTCTACGTACTCTACTTAATTTGTAAATTAATGAGATTATCTTTCATCTTTTGTGTGGAAATGAATTATATACGGAAAGGAGAGATATGTAATGATCCGGAGGAAGTGAGATCAAAGGAAAAGAAATGAGGAGAAACTATTATCAATTTTTTCCATCCTTGCCATCAACCAGTTCGAGTTCGAGTTCTTGTTCTTGTAGTCCACCGGTGTAAGTTTGATATATATTTAGTCCCCTTTTTAGTGTTTTTTTGAGGGTCAACGACCGATTTTGGAACATCAATGACGTGTTCATTAATGTTCCAATGAACGAAAAATAGCCGTTGATGCCTTTTTCGTAAGGAAGATGTCTTTTAGGTAGGATTCATAGTTGAATTCGGATATTTTGCATAATACTAAGAATGATCTACTTTGCCACATGTTTTTAACATCTTGGATGACAAAATGAAGTGTGACAACAAGTTATTGGATGACAGTGTTGACATTTTTAAACTGACGAATGACAAAATGCCACTTTACATTCTGTCAAGGAAAGTGGCAAAATTATCTGGCAATGTAGCGGGATTGTAATCCTAAATCCTGATTTAGCTTCATGCATAGATTGCATACGTGATTTTTCCATTTACACTTGTAGGACTAGTTGCTCATCAACGAGACAAAGGATTACAAATTTTCAGAGCGATTCAACTGAAATACAGGTACATAATTTCTCACATGCATTTAATTATTTTTAATCCTTTTTTTTTAATGAATTAAAATTAGGGACTTCTCTATTTTATGTTTATTTATAAGATTGATAGGGTTAAGAAAAACATCAGCTCTAACAATTCCAAGAAAGTAGGCATACAAAAACTGATTAATGGATGAGAAAGAACTTAAGAAAATTCGCAGAAAACTTGGTGAATATAAATTTTAATGGCTAATAATATTGATTGGATTGTTTTACGTAATGCTCCTGCAGGCCATTGCTATCCTTTGGCTTGCAAGAATGGAAATGGAAGAAAACTTAAACAAGTCAAGAACTAGTAGTGTGGGTGTGGCATTACCATATCTGCAATTTCAGTTGCATCCTACCATTAATATTAATCGTGGCCTCTCGTTAAAGAAATCTCTACAGAAGTTTCTTCAGAAAAGAAAAGATCGGATTCGAGCAACCCAGTATTTGTCCAATCGATACCAAGCCGCCAATTAAATTGGATCAGAAATTCGATCAAATTGTTATTTACAGTCACAGAAAAATGGCATAAATGTACTGCCAATGAAGCTTTGGAGAAAGTTGTAAACGATGAAACGACATTTTAATGGTTAAGAAAATTGCTCAAGAAGTATCACACGACATTTTAATGAAACGATCAAGTCTTCGAACTTTGTTTAGTTGCAGCATCAACAATGAAACTTCTAACAGAAGAGAGTCAAGCAATCAGAACAAACGTCTCTCCATAATCAATACTCAATACCATATTATTGAATGAATTTTGATTTTATGAACTCATTTTCAATCTTGCAATCCAATATATTTGTTTAAAGGTAAGTCAACAAGATCCCATGTGGGTCGAGATTAAAATCTAAATACGAGAAAAAAGAAGAAGATGACTTGCCTGAGATTGATTTCTTAAAAATTATGCCACTTTTAATTCAATAAAGACATAAGATGTGTACCAAGTTGTTTATACAATGAAGAAGTCGAAATTGATGACTTATCAGGTACGAAAAAATTTGCTCTGATAAAAAAAAAAAAAGAGAAAAGAAAAGAAAAGAAAACTGAGTATTGTGAATTGATGTGTTCAAACACAGTTCAAAAAGAGTCGCTCTAAAATTCTTACACTAGTTATACACTCGAAAGTAATCGTAAAATATACAACAATGCTCTAAGTGAGATGCGAGAATCTCCTATATTCTGATAGATACTGTTAATATACATGTAATCCATCAATCTTGAAAGAAATTTAAACCAGAGAATAAAACTGCATTCTTGATTCCGATGTTTGTACAACTGAAAAATGTAGTTCACAAAGTAAAATGAAATTCCTTCCAAGTAAATTTATAAGCTACTCTACAAATGTGCATAGCCACTAGTTTTGATACTGATATTATGTTTACTTGGTCAAAAGGGGCTTTAATTTCGGTTTTCCATTGAAATGCAGGCAACAACATTACCCCTAATTTTGTGCTCTATAGATATATAGTAACCAACAGCCAAATTTAGAGATTAATATTGGATTTTTTTTACATATTTGGAGAGGGAAAAATGACAATGGAAACTGATGCAGAGAAGCATATAAACAGTGAAAATCTGAAGAAGAACAGAATTCAAGTGTCGAACACAAAAAAACCTCTCTTCTTCTATGTCAATCTTGCTAAGGTAGGTACTCACCTCTCTCTCTCTCTCTCGGGATCGTGATTGGATCCATCTATCTTCTTCTTCTTCGACCATAAAATGATCATCTTATCATGCTAATATTGTCAAGGGATGCTCCTATTCTATGCTTTTGCAACGTAGCATGTGTGTATCCATTCAAGGAGTTCAATATAATTGCTAGAACAATGTTAAAATTGAGATATAAACATAATTTCTTTATGATGCAGAGGTACTTGCAGCAGAATACTGAGATTGAGCTTTCTGCTTTGGGCATGGGTAACAATATTCTGATTTTTGTTCATAAAATTTAGAGAGAAGATAAATTTATTTATTTATATTTATATATTTGGGACCTTAAATTCACATATTTATGAATAATTTGATGAGAAATGTGTGGTTGATCTGACATTTTTTTTCGTTCAAATCATTACAGCAATTACCACAGTTGTCACAATAGCCGAGATTCTAAAAAATAGCGGATTTGCCACTGAGAAGAGTAAGTAATTACTCTTAACAAAGTTAAATTAGGAAAAATTGCAGTTTCAGAGAATGACAAGTTTCCTAATATAATTTTAATCTTTGTTGTGGTATTATTGGAGCAGAGATTTTAACATCCACAGTAGGAATGAAAGACGAAGCCAAGGGACGTTTAGTTCAGAAAGCCAGGGTCAGTACCTATATGCTCTTGTATTTATTATGTAACGTTAAATTACCTCGTCTGAAAGGAACAATTTCACGTACATTTACATCATCAATAGTCCCATTACGTGCAAAAGAAAATTCATTTTTTCACTAAAAACCTGACAAATTTTGCTTTATTTTGAGGGTGTGAGGCTTAATTTTATTTAAACTAGGAAAAACGGGTTTAGTTTATTTTTATACATTTACATCTTCAACGTGTGAAATCACCTCATTTAAAAGTTTAAACCATTAGAAAATAGAATGATTACATGAACAAATCGTGGTCTCCTCATGTGTAGACTAGTTTCTTTGAGTCGTGAATTTTTAATTATTGATTGGGAGACCTGAACTTAATGAGTTTTGCGATACTATGTTGCACCGCTCATTCTTGAGCAACGCTGAACTTCTTGTTTATAAATACACAATAAATGAACAATCTTTTTTGATTTTGCATTATGTTCAGATTGAAATTGTGCTGGAAAAGGGTGAGAAATTTGAGACACTGATGAAGCCAAGACCAGCAGTAGTGCAAGAAGCAACCGAAAATGGGAAAGTTGAAAACAAGCAGTAGCATCTCAATTCTCAACAGATGGCCTGTTGTTTGTATTCTAAATGTTGGCTTCCATTCTTACCATCTCTATCTTTGTTTCCATTTAAAAACAAAGAAATAGCTAATAACTTATTCCATTCAAACTGTGGCTATGACATTACTAATTGGAAGAGTGAACGAAGGTTTCCCATTCATTTTGTCATATGTTTCTCTTACATGACCAGGTGGTCCATTTATTAGCATGTTTGGTACGATAAAACTGAATGAGATTAAGGAAGAAATAGAAACACGAGCTAAGGAAGAAATAGAAAAACGAGCTTTTCATATAACCAAACAAAACTTTACCAGAATCGAAATATTTCAGAGTTCAATATAGCATTGAACAACAAAAGTCCTTTCTTTATGCAAACCAAAACTAAACATAGGTAAATAGTAATAATCACACAGGCTCAACTTTAACTGCTATATACAGAAATTGAAAGACAAAAGGATAAAGAAGTGGTTTACTTCCCAATTGATGTAGAATTTCTATAACCAGCTGTGCATCACAGTTACCTTCATCTGGCATTCCAGAAAGTTGAATCATCTTCTACCATAAGAAGGCATCTGAAAACAGATTATAGACAAAATTTAATTAGTTGTGCAATAATATACAAAATATTTTCAGGAAATCGAGCATTTCTTTTTATGTCGTACAAAAACAAAGGCTTCCTACATTTGAAAATAAGGCATGGACTAGGCTCAAAAAAGGTAAAATACATGACTGATAAGAGTTTCCTTATTAATTCTAAATCAATGAATAATTTATAACTCAATTGTAAACATGTCTATATGTACAATGACAATAAGTCAAACCTTTACGAAGGGAAAATAGACAGGAATAAGATTGACAATTAAGATGACTTTGTAAAGTGTTTACCTTTAAGGTGGAGCTCAGTTATAGAAATTCCCAATGAAAGTTGTTGTCTTCTTCTGATTAGAGGTGAATGTACTTCTCACAGGCGAAAAGGTATTCTCAAATAAATTCCAGTCCCCAGGTACCCTTCTCAAGTGATAACAGCATGTTCAAGAAAACTTTGTTCTACCTTTCTAATGTCTTTTTCTCGAAACAGAACATCATGTTTACGAGCATCTAAATCATATCTTGAATGACGTGTTGGTTATATTTGAATCACTGTTCCCTTCATAATATATTTAAAATTTCAATGAAAAAGCAGATTGTTCTTGAGGTTTGCTTTGCTTTGTATCTTTTGTAAATGATTCCCTCACTTTCCATTATTTTCTTGAGAATCCTGCCTGTATTCAAGTTCTTTGGAAACACTTACATTACTCTCTTCCTCTGCTGAATTGTTTCCATCAGTCAGCTCAGAGTAGACCTCATTTTTCGAGAATAAATAAATCTTTTCTTCTAATTGTTTTAAACATCGCAAGATATATTGTTTTTCATCTTCAACTTCCACAAAGGTCTTACCGCCCTTATTTCCAAACAACTGCAGTGCTTCAACAACTGTATTGATAATATCAAACTTATCATCATTTGAACTGTGAAATGAAGTGGTATTAAGTTTTTTATGGTTTCTATCTAATTGTGCTTCCTTCAATTCACCTGCACCAGATTCAGGATTTGGCATCAAAATGTGACCTGACAATGATACATCTCCAATTTTGTTCTTGTGCAGTTCAAGTTCAACCTCTAAATTTTGAATCTCCTTCTCCTTCTCTGCAAGCAGGTCATTTGCTTTCTGCAGTGCTTCGCCCTCATACTCAGCTTGCTCTTCCGCCATTCTTAGACATTGCAATGTCTCCATATAGAGAGCTGCCTTCTCTTCCTGTAATCTAGTAATCATTGCCATTGCTTGATTAGCAGCAACTGCAGAAGCATTTCTCTCTTCCTCCAATTCTTTATATAAAGCACCTATTACTTTTTTATCATGCTCAACCTGACGTGTTAATCGATCTATCACAGTTTCACCTTCGATTTCACTAATAGTGCTTCCATCAAGAGATATGTTAGATTCATTTCTCTCAAGCGAAATCCTTCTTTGTAATATCTGCATCCCTATAGGGTTAGAAGCATCAAAAGTTCTAAAATCATCGCTGTTTGCAGACACCCTAGGGCTCATATCGTTTAATGATGGATCAGTTCCCCGAGAAGATATTTGTGACAGCAAGTGCTTCATATCTTCACTGGCTCTCTCAGAATCCTTCATAGACTTCTGTTGTTCTAAGAGTCTTCCGGAGAACTGTCTTCCCATATTGCCAACAGCTAACTTATAAGCATCAGTAAGATCCAAAGAATTAGTTTTCATTAGCTGAAGTGGTGTCACTTTCAAACTAGAAGTTTCTCCACCCTCAAAGGCAACTTCTCTCTCTAATTCAGCCGTGGCTTTGGCATCTACAGCAAGAATGCAAAGAAGATAATAAGGTAGGCAAAATGGTCAAATGCAACTGCCACATCATATTTTAACAATCATCTTCATTCTTCTATAAAAGAAGAAAACAGAAAAAAGAGTAAAGCCATTTCAATAGCATATCAGGCTATCAACCAATTATGAAACTCATCTTGATTTATTTTTTCTCAAATTATTTAAATAACTATTTTAGGAACAAAAGATGACAAAAAAAAGTGAAAAAAAATCACGCATTCCAGACCAACAGAGATTTGAATCCACCTAACAGTAGCTGGAATTGGAAAGGTTAGCAAATCCAACAGAAAAGAAGAACAAACATGTTGAGAGATAAAAATACAATAACTCACCAGTCTCTTTTGATTCATAATTTTGAGTCCCAGAAACCTTGGGCAGCTGAAGTACCTCGTCCAAAGTTATTAGTTCAGATGGTAGCACATAATCATTTTTGTGGTTATCTTGTTGCCAGTTAAGTTCCTCCAACCCATGATGTTTAATGGGTGACTGAGATTTTGTATTGCAGCAGGAGTTATTAGCGCCCAGTTGCATCTCTGATTCTGAAAGTGAAAGCTTGGTTGAAGAATCTGGATGTATCAATTTCTCTAGAACTTGATTGTCAGCAAGAGAAATAATTGGGGGTAATAGCTGTACATACTCAGCAGCCACATCTTTGTCCCATGACTCCATTTTCCGAATAAGTGCACAAGAACTTTCATCATCAGAAAATGGAGTTTCTGATTCAATATCAGAAGTAACATTGATCTTTGCATATTCCACATGTGACAAAGGATCGGTATGAGCAATAACCAGAGGTTCTGGTGACTCCATTTCACGAATATGTGCATGAGCACTTTCATCATCAGAAAGTGGAGTTTCTGATTCATTATCAGAAGTACCATTGATCTTTGAATATGCTACATGCGACAAAGGATCAGCAGCTTTGTTCCCCGGATGGTGGAAGTTAGATGGTGCATTTTTAATCTCCTTCAACTCATCCCTATTAGGTGCAGATGCTTCAGATAAAGGTGCATCAAGCTCAGCTTCTTCAGTGTTGATTGGTTTAGTTTGAATTAAATTATCAGCATAACTTGTAGATATACATTTCTCATTGCAACAAGAACACTCTCTCGTGTCAGAAGAACCGAGATAATGTTCCCAAGATAAAGAACCTTGATCAAGCCCAGAATGAGGCTCAGCCCCCAATTTGCCGACCAATAATCTGTATGTTTCAGCGCTTGACTTGTTTATTGTGGCAAATGAGAAAAAGCAACTTTCACATGTGTCATGAACATCAACAAGATTGTTGTGAAGATGACAGAGAACTAAAGATGAAATCTTTATCTTGTGCTTGTGGCATATCAGATCCCAATAAAAACCTACTCTCTCATTGCCCAGAACATGATCAAGTCTTGAACACAGCAAACACGGAATTTGCAAGTGGCTATAACGAGCAAACCTTGTAACTAAATACGAGAAACCAGCATCAATAAAGAGCATAAAAATCAGCAACCATTCATGAACTGCTCTAACTAGAGCTGTGACAATACTAGGGTAAACTTTCTGCTGAAATTTAACAGTGGGAGTCCCCCTTGAATCCATTGATCAGTTGTTACTTAACGAGGAGAGAACTCTACAAACACCTCAATGGAATAGTAACTCAATATTCCCAAAATACAATAGACAGTCCACGGTGTAATCTAATGCTGTAAACATAAAGAAATTCATAAAGCCCTGAGCTAGCAGTGCAACTTCAATAAAACTTTCACTATACATATATTTATGAATGAGCTAAAAAATCCACAGCACGATCAAACTATGCATTCATGATATTCACAGAATCGTACATAAGGCCTTATCATAAACCCCTTAGAGAGGCAAAAACCAAACAAATATTTGAATATGCCCAAAATAGAGAGAGAGAGAGAGAAACTTGGAATCAAGTTCTGAAAAGTCGAAGACCCTGATAAATATTACTGCCAAATAAACAAATTAATTAAATGATTAAGAAAAATAGAAGATCCAAACCCGCGATCTCTGAAACTCAACCGTAGAAACAAATCAATCTTAATGTATCTATCTTGGAATAGAAAAACACATGTGATGTACCCTACAATTTTCCAGAAGAAAATACAAAAAAGGAAGCAGAATGAAACCTGGTAATCTGAAGAATCCAAGAAAACAGTTGGGCGTTTCAAAAACAAGCACTTTCACCAAATGAAACAGTAATAGTTACAAGAACGGAATGAGAGAGAGTCAAATCAAGAAAATAAAAGACAGAGTCAATCTTGTATTAGAATAATGTATATAGCGGTGGATTGATGTAATGTAACCGAAAGTGTGCACACAGTTCTGCTAAGAAAATAAGTGCACGTAGCTTTTTCAGAGACGCGAATGATTCTTATAATATAATAAATATTGAAAAAAGAAAGTTCGAAGAAGAAACGACGGCCGACCATATCCAAGTACAGCCCACAGGGCTTACAACTGATTCAACTCGAGTTTGATTTTGTTGAAAATCAAATGTTTATTAGAATTATTCTATTTGTACGTAGAAAGTACTTCTTGTGTATTCCTAGATAATATTTTGGAAAAATTGCAGTCACGATATCACACTTTTCATATTTTTATAGACTTTATCCAAACATTTGTTTTGTACCATCTATAGTACCAAACCTTTAAACAATTCGCACCCGGAATTCAAATGGATGGTTTCCGTCCAGTTGATCGTTAGTTGACAAAAAAAGTCAAAATTGACCAAATTCATTAAGAATAAAATAGTAACTTTGTATTTTACATTTAAAATGATTATAAAAAAAAGAAAAAAAAAAAAACTATTGTTCATCTTCTTCGAGTTAAATGTTTCATTGGCCACTGAACTTTGCATCACGTCNTTGACCAAATTCATTAAGAATAAAATAGTAACTTTGTATTTTACATTTAAAATGATTATAAAAAAAAGAAAAAAAAAAAAACTATTGTTCATCTTCTTCGAGTTAAATGTTTCATTGGCCACTGAACTTTGCATCACGTCACGGCTTAGCCATCGAACTTCAATAATTGTTTCACTGGCCACTGAACTTTGCTGTGTCCAACTTCATCACCCACTCCGTGAAAACCGTTAATAAACGAGATGATGTGGCAAACGAAAAGATGATGTGGTCGGTTAACTTGCCAACTTATCCTCCACATCGTTAAATTCCCCTGGATGAATAGAAAACCCAAATCCTTATCTGCAAATCGTGAATTCGATCCTCCCAGCTTCAATTGCTCCCAAATCGATTCTCCCCCAAATCAAGCCCTTCAGCATGCGATCCATTTGCAAATCCCGAATTCGCTCCTCCCAAACCCTTATCTGTAAATCCTGAATTCGCTTCTCCCAAATTCAATTGCTCCCAAAACGCAAATAACAGTGTCGCACCAAGAAATCCCCAAGATCTCTCAAGATAAAAAGGTAAATTTTGTTCCTGTTTATTGTACTGTTGTTTCCATGGTAGGACACGAGTTGATTTTTGAAGTGGAAATTGGTTTTGTTTGTAACTCATTTTATTTTGGCATGCATCTCCTTCTTTCTGTAATGGTAGCACACAAGTTGATTTTTGTAATAGTCAAGAAAATTTTACCATTCCACTATTTTCTAGTCTTAAATGGATGAAAAACAGGTTTATATGATTCCTCTCTATTATTGTATTTTATTATTTAAAAACTAATGAATTTGATTATTTAGCTAATGGAGTGCATATGAGAAAATTGTAGTAAGAAGAAACTTGATTTTGTGAAAATTGCAGTAATTTTTGTGATTTTTTTCTCCTTTTTGTCTTTTGTATTGAGTTGATGTGTGTATTGCCAATTTGCTTAGGATAACTACATGTCTGCCAATTGATCATGTGTGGGTGAGCAGTAAGCATTAATGTAAAATAGTTAGTGTTGAATGGTAATTTTGTTGTTCCTGGCTGCAATAGCAGGTTTCCTAACTGTGTTGAAAGGCATTTGTCATGGCTGTAGGAAACACGAACACCGCTTGTCGGACTGCTCGATGAAGAAATGATGCCTAATATGTGGTTTCGGAAATGAGAAGTCAGATTCTACTAACTGTGCTGCCAGGTTTCTCAAGTTTCTTCTTCGTGGGCGAAGGAAGCGTGATAGAAAATGAGATGCTACAGACTTGAAAGATAAGTATCCTGCAAAATTATTCATAATCTGTTCAAGATTCAAAAACAGCCCAAACATCAAGTTGGCAGAAATTTTAGACGGTATCCTCCTTCCCAACAATGAAAGAACAGGGTTTGAAGAGTAATCTTCCAAGTCTATCCACCAAAGTGAAATTCGCTACTCGATTCAAGTCCCTCTTCTGAATAGTGTTGGTTATCTCATAGTATCGGTCGATGAAGAAAAAGATGTGGATTATGATATAATTGGTGTAGTACTCACTTGCGAATCGATTCCCTGATTGAGAATTATTGGAAATAAAGTGAACACACACCTTCTACTAAGGTTGATAAATCTCTACTTCTGTTTCAGTCCCTCGAGGCCTTGCGATGGAGAACTGTGCACGCTAACATTTACTTGGTCAAGACTACGGTCAAATTCGTCAAACATATTTGATGTCCTTTTGTACAGTGATCAATTTATTAATAACATTTTCACTGATTCATTCATTATGTTATATTGATGGACTAATGATTTATCTTCTTTTTATGAACATATTGCTGGTGCTCATGGTTCACATTTGTTTCAACTCTCTCAATTTGAGCTCCCGAACTATGTCATGACATACAACATGTTTGATAGATTGGATTTGAATGTATCGAACTATCAAACTGAATAAAGCAAAACTGTGAAACGCCCTGTTGAACTGGCACAATTAATAGCACAAATTAATTTCATCGATCCAAACACTGAAAGCACCACATAAATCCAAATGCTGAAAGCACAAAAGTTCATTTCATGAAGATCTGTATTACAATAAACTTTCAGAATTAATTTTACAATCAAGATTAACATCAAAATGAACATTCCCCTTGCCATTTTTCCAGTGAGCATCAAGCGAAACTGCCAAACCCATTCGTTATTCTTTGCCCTGCTAAAACTGACACAAGTAAAAGAAAAATTAGAAACAAGGCAAAGAAAATGATCCTATGTGAAGACGAGCATTGACCTCACCTAGAATTTTCAAAAAAATTCCTGGATATCCAAAACAGCAGTATAAGAAGCACCATAAGTTCCACAATTTCCTCAAAAACATAACATACAAAAGAAGGAAACTGGAATTCATAAACTTCTAAATTAATGAGGCTGTTGGTTACCCCCTGAGAAACGTGTTCCTGCTGATTTAGAGAGCTTAGCTTGGCGTCTTTTTCGTGCACTTGCCGCTCTCATTTTGGCAGATTCCACCTCTCCGAATTCAAAAGATATAGAAACAAAAATTCTTACAAGTTGCAGATAAAACATATAGTTAATCAAAGGACTTGTTTCGGAATTACCTTCAGGTGAACCATCCATGAGCACACCTTCAAGAATGGTCGGCAATGGTGAATTGTTCGTTCACAAACTTCGCGACATAGAATTGAGGATTATGGTTCATAGCTTCGCAACATAGAGCAGAGAACTTTGGGGATATGGATCGCACGCTGAAGGGTTTGAATTCGGGGAGAATCGATTTGGGAATTTCTTTGTTTTGACACTTAGGGCTCAATTCAGTGTTGGGAGCAATTGAATCTGGGAGGATTGAATTCACGATTTGCAAGCTGAAGGATTTGGGTTTTCTATTCATCCAGGGGAATTTAACGACGTGGAGGATGAGTTGGCAAGTTAACCGACCACATCATCTTTTCGTTTGCCACATCATCTCGTTTATTAACGGTTTTCACGGAGTGGGTGATGAAGTTGGACACAGCAAAGTTCAGTGGCCAGTGAAACAATTATTGAAGTTCGATGGCTAAGCCGTGACGTGATGCAAAGTTCAGTGGCCAGTGAAACATTTAACTCATCTTCTTCACCCCCTCTTCCCCCCCACCCCCATCACCACCCCCCCACCAACACCCCACCCCACCTCACCTCACCTCACCTTCTCTAGCCAATAACAATGCCGGCACACCGCCGTCACCTCCACAACCTCTATGTCGGCACCACCACCACAATATACAACAAGGTACAATAGACAAAAAAAGGGCGAGCTAGTGTTATGAAATCAATGTACAGAGTTGAGAGAATGATGCACAACGAGTCAAATTATTAGCATTTCTTTGGGGGAAAAATCAAAGATAAGAAGCGAACCTTTTGATAGAGAAATTGCAAGTCCAATAGAGCTTCTGCTTGGATTCAAAAAGTATATGCATATGACAAAACCTCATCAATGCCATGGCCTTCGCCTTGCACCCATGAACCCCACACCTATTGACAATATTTTTCACATTGTTAACCCCTGAATTTCCATTCTTACTACCAGTCCAATTAACGTTCTCTTGAATTAATTTTGTTCAATCCCTGTAATTCGAGTTGATTTTCTTGTTCCCTTCATCTTCTTGAAAAGGGCTTTTGCCATACTCCCAGCAGTACTCTGTGTACTTGAGTTTGAGCTCCTCCATTAAGGCCCAGTAGTGGTCTCGGTAAATCTGGACTAGTTGCTTAGTTCGGCAAGCTCGACGTTTTAGCACCTCAAGTCGCGTCATTGAAGATGACAAAGAAGGATCAATCGTACAAGGGTTATCGGGTTTCCCAGTGAGGGAAGGAGTAGAAAGGGAATTTTGGTAGTGGTTGTTGTTGGAAGCGGCGATGGCGACGGCGACTGTAGGGTGTAGAAGAAGATGATTGGGGTGTTGGTGGAGGGGGTGGGGGTGGGGGTGGGGGTGGGGGGGGGGGGGGGGGGAAGAGAGGGTGAAGAAGAT
>CAIGRS010313998.1:0-14941 GCA_903798395.1 Fraxinus floribunda | reverse complement strand
AAATTTCAAACACCAATAATAAAGGTTAACAAGAGTCAATTATGGGAGACGATTGAATATTGGGAGATTGACTTAGAAAGTGGTAAAAAGATAAAGGTGTCACCGACAAAAATTATTATGATAAGAGTCCTATGTTTGATTAATGTCTAGCTTACGCTAGAATTAGCACTTTCGGCCATAATTTGGCCTAAAGGGAAAAATAAAAAGGTCTGAAAAAGTTAAAGAATTTCATCTTAAAAAATCAATCTTATTTAAAGGAGTAGTGTTTGTATATTTATACGATATGAGATTTTTATTGAAGTTCTAGAACTTAATTATTGTCATTGTATGAACTTAAAAAATAAACTTTATGTTTATTTAGGCAATTTCATACTTATTATTTCGATTTTGTCCTAATTAGAGTTGTCATTAGAGTTTTGTATTATCATCGAAAAAGGAGAAATGTGTTAGAGAAGATAGGGTGTGTGATTTTCTCTTGTAAATTTCTTTTCATAATAATGATTTATTCCAGTAGTGAAAGAGGACGCAGTTTCATATTGAGACAAATATTTATATATCGTGTATTCTTGTTTCTATTTTCCTTCTGAAATTTTATTGGTCTTGGTGCGTGGTAGCATTAAGGATTCTAATCCTCAACAATTTTATCATTAACATGCCTCACTAGATGATAATTCGTTTGAGCACGCCTATACTGTAGTTCAAATGAACATTTGAACTTTGAATTGAATGAAATAACCTATCAATAATGTCAATTTGTTTGTTTGAACTTTATGAACTTTGATACCATATTAAACCTAAGTTTCATCTTAAAAAATCAACCTTATTAAGAGGGATAATTCATACATTTGTATATTATTTATTTATTTCATCTTTAATCGATATAAAATATTAAGAGCCTAAACTTTCCGTTAGAATGAAAAACAATAGCATTTGTCAAATCAAAAGTCGTTTACATTTCTCTCATCTCTAGCCACTTTGCACTACCTAGAACCAACACAACTCTTGGTGCACAATATGCCAACCAACAACCATTTCTTTTCCCTCTCCATCCTTAAGTTTTGGGCATCCATGATTAAGATTGATGTGCACACTAAATACCATGGAATAAATAATTTTAGAAAGGGATAGAACGAGTTTGTCTTTTGTAATGTTGTCAAATATCCAATGGCACAATCAGATTTTCATCAATCGACAAATCTTATGCGGGATCGTTATATCAAACTACCCATATTTAACCTTTGTCGGTTTGGAGTCAAAAGTTGTGAATATCGTTATATTCTTTCTCGTTTTAAAAAGTTGATGAAAAAAGAAGGTAAAGAAGCAACAAAGAAAAGTATTGAAGATTAGAAAAATGAAATTCGACGTAAAAATGATGATCGAAATCTTGACTGTATCAAGTTTTGTCATCGTTATGTTATGATGGTTCATATGTTGTTGAACAATTAATATTAGTTTCCATTATATTGCAATAAATAAATACTCTATTCATTATAAATTTTTATTTTTTATATAAATAAATAACAACCATGATGTGATAATGACATCATCAATTAGGACTGCTTCAACTATTTTCTTTTCTTAAATTGTAGCTATCGATGTTACCGTACCACAACTAGAAATGTCGTGTTAAAACGACATTAAGTATAAAAGAAAATCTATAGGAGGAAAGATATACGTATTAAACAAGAAACTAATAATGTCGTAAAATAATTATATATTGCCTATCATAAATATGACACTTGTCATCACTGCAGTCTGCAGTCACACCCTTTCAAGCTTTGAAGAGTCATCCACAAGAACATAAATAAGAGGATATAAACGTTTGCTAAGCTCAAACAGGTAGATTTTTAAATGATTGCAATTTCATGGTTAGAATTGAGAGAGCATATTTGGATAAGCTTTGGTTTACTTTTTAAGTAAAAAAATATTTTTATTGGTGAACAATAACATGTGGTAGGGATTATGCTTGGGGTGTTAAATGGAACGAGTTAATCATTAGCTCGGCTCGGCTTGCTTAGAATGCAAGCCTGGGACAAGTCAAACATGATTTTCTTCGTACAAACTGCTCATGGTCGAAAGTCTTTACAAGATTGGTCATTTTGTCCCGTTCAAAATTTTGTTGCAAAAGCAACAAGTGATTGACGGCAACGGCATATTTGATTTCTCAAGCAATGGTTGCTTGAGAAATTTGAACGTTTTTTTATTATTATTTTCCTTCTTCCTTGCCATATTTGTGGTATAAAATGAAGGAAAAATTTCGGTACCAAACTTCTCACTTTTATGCAAACTTGATCTAGACCTTTAATTTGTTGCATGCACAGTACCAAATTTTTCAAAAACTCGCACCTGAAATTCAAATGGATGGTTTCTGTTAATTTGATCATTAGTTGTCCATAAGAAAAATTTGACATATTTTTATCAATTTTAACCAATTTAAAAGGAGTAAAATGGTACTTTTATATTATTCTAATTAATATAAATATATTAATTAAATAAAATAGAAAAAGGTCCTAATCATCTTCTTCTTCCTCCATCTCCATCTCCCTCTCCATCTCCCTCCACTCCCAAACCCACTCCCAAACCCAAACCCACTCCCACTCCTACACCAAACCAAATCCAAATCCAAATCCAACTCCAACTCCAAATCTAAATTCAATGTTTGGTATCGTGGTTGCCACAAATTAAAGGTTTAGATTAGTCTGCATAAACGTGAAATATTTGGTATCGTAATCAAATTTTTTCCTTTATTTTATGAGTTGAGGGTACAAGTGTTCACCCAATTCTCTAGTTTGAATGTAACCCTCAAATGTAAAATTGATTTTTATGTATTAATAAAAAAAAATATTTGAAATAACAAAATAATAGTATACCAAATCGTAATGATTTCGTTATTAAAATGAATTTTAAACCGTTTAATAAAATAGGCACTATTACTAATAACAAAAATAGACTCTCAATAAGGTTCAAATTTCAAAGTTTACCTATTAAAATAGTTATTATTGCACTTTTGACTTTGAAATAGAAAATCAATTTCCTTTGGCTTGAAAATTCTTCTTGGTTAAAATGGTTAAAAGAACCCTAAAAATAAAAAAAGTCGATCATTTCTCAAATCAGAATTCACCATATAGGCCTTATAGGCTATAGAGTATAGACCAGACCAAAACCTAAAAGGCCAAAAAGAAAAACGGCCACTCCAACCGCCGTACTCCCCGCTGATTCCCACCCACTAAACGACAAAACCCAACCCCCTCCAAGATCCAACAGTTAATACGTGGACGGTCTAGATTCTCCCACCTAGCTCGATCCTATTGGCTACCTACCATACCAAACCCTCCTACTTCATGGTCGTTTTTCCATTAGGCCCTACAACTCTAATTAAATACCCTCTCATCCCAAACCCTGTAGTGGGACACTTGGCAACTGCTCGATAGAAATTTGTAGCTGCCAAAAACAAACACACACAATTTCTATCTGTGCTTATCTCATGTTTTTTTTTTTTTTCTGTAATTATTTTCTAATTAATACTTCTTTCGAATTCCTCAATTTGAACCATTGGTCAATTATTGACTTTTACTTAGTGCATCGATTTATTTTTACTTTTATTTTTTGACTTGGTGAAATCATGCTGTTTTCTTGATCAGTATAAGATACTTTTCATGTGGGCTCATTTGCATTGTCTTTCTAATTTTGATTCTATATATTCAATTTCCTCATTTGAATTGAGTTGTCGTGGGCTACTTGAAAATCAGGTATGAATTTGTGGGTGGGGTGTAACTTGTTTTAGATATATGTGCAGAATTTAATCTCGAATTGTTTAGGTGTTAATTCCCGTCTAATTTCATTGCATTAAGAATTCACAGATACATATGCACATTTACATCCATCTATAGATAGGTGTTGGGGTATGCACAGAGAAAGATAATGAGAGGTTGAGTGTTAGAAATTAGATTGATCTGGCTTATTTCGGTGATATAGTAAAACAATTGGCTTTAACAGTAAGCTGCCAGTTCGATTGGAATGGGGAGTAATTTTAACTTCAAGAATTTTGGAAGTGATCAACCAGCAGATGGAGGTGGTGGTGGTGGAAGGCCTCCGGGTGATTTTCCTTTGACACGGCAGTCCTCAGTTTATTCATTGACTTTTGATGAGTTCCAAAGCACTGTGGGGGGAATTGGAAAGGATTTTGGGTCAATGAACATGGATGAGTTGCTGAAGAACATATGGAGTGCTGAGGAGAATCAGAACACGGGATCCACTGGTGGAGCTGGTGGCCAAGAAGGGGGAGGCAATTTGCAGCGGCAGGGATCTTTGACGCTTCCACGGACTCTGAGCCATAAGACAGTTGATGAGGTCTGGAGAGAGATGTCGAAAGAGCATGGTGACAGTAAGAATGAGAATGGTGGTGTTAATAGCTTGAATATGCCTCAGAGGCAACAAACTTTAGGGGAGATCACACTTGAAGAATTCTTGCTGAAAGCAGGCGTAGTAAGGGAAGATGCCCAGTTTGCTGGAAAGCCTATGAGTATTGGAGTTTTTGATGATTTACCTGGCAGTAGGAACAATACTGGATTGGGATTTCTCTATCAACAGGCTAACAGGAATGCAGGACTGATGGATACTCGTATTCCTGAAAGTAGTAATCATATTGCTATGCAGTCTGCTAATTTACCATTGAATGGGAATGGGTTCAGATCTGCTGCACAACAGATGGAGAGTCAACAGCAATTGTCACAGCAAGCGCTCCTTCCAAATCAGCCTGCCTTGGCTTATGAAGCTCCCATGGGTAGGAATCAGATTGCTATGCAGTCTGCGATACCATTGAATGTGAATGGGGTGAAAGCTGCAGCACAGCAGCTGGATAGTCAACAACGGCTGGTGCAGCAGAAGCAGCAGCACGAGCTTCTTCCAAAGCAGCCTGCCTTGCCTTATGGAGCTCCCATGGGTATTCCAAGTAGTGGACACTTGAGTAGTCCAGCAACTAGGGGTGGGATTGTTGGAATTTCAGATGCAGTGATGGCTAATAATTTGGTTCCAAGTCCAGGCCTACAGGGTGGAGGGTTGGGGGTGGTTGGTTTAGGAACTGGGGGTGTTTCTGTTGCCACAGGATCTCCAGCTTTTTCATCAGATGGGCTTGCTAAGAGTAATGGAGATACATCTTCTGTATCACCGATCCCTTATGTGTTTAGTGGCGGTTTACGTGGCAGGAAAGGCGCTGCTTTGGAGAAAGTTGTTGAAAGGAGACAGAGGAGAATGATAAAAAACAGAGAGTCAGCTGCAAGATCACGAGCTCGAAAGCAGGTAGATATCTTAATATGGAATACAAATATATTAGTTTGATAGTTTTGCGATAAACATGATGTTTATAAATATGGTGCTTTTTATAGAATTCAAATATATTAGCTCGATAATTTTGAGATAAATGTAAGCTGTTCTTTTCGAGTTCTGTATGCTTTGTTTTTAAATGATCACTCGTGGATTGCATGTCTAGTTAAACTACCGCATCTAAAAGGTTAAGTTGTTAGAGAGGAGGAACAATTATTTATTTAAAATGTGTCTTCAACACACCCCCGGCATTTAGGCCACATTCATTTGTCTCATCAAAGATATGACAGTTTTCATAAATAGGTAGTGGTGAGACTTGGAACTTGGACCTTTGTTTGCTTAGGTGTCCCTAATAAGGAAGTTAAAAAGGTCGTTTTTTAATAGTTTTCCATGTTATAAAACTCTGTCCCTTAATGTTCAGATATTTAGACGGCTATGAAATAGTTTGTATGATAAGTTTCTAGAAAAGAATATTTAGGTGTGATATAATGTCCCACCAACTGGAAAATGCTGAATGTGGTATAATGTCCCATCAACTGGAAACAACCACATTGAGGATCTATTTATTTGCAATTTGTGTTAGTAGTTGTTGTTTGATATCATTTATCGCCATTTTATATATCACATTGATTGAGATGCCTTACTATTTCACAGCAAAGTGTGATTTCACTTTTCCAATTGAATTAGTTTATTTAGCTTATCAGCACTATATAAAGGGTTCACGCACTATTATAAACCTTTGAAAAGTCAACTTTCTTTTTTGGGGAATGTATCTTGATTGGTTTTGTAGAATGTGATTTTGACACTAGAAGATTCATAAGTTTGGGTCACATTTCTGTACCTTTGTTACATTTAATGAAGTTCTGATGATCTATACACCTTCATAGGTAACTATTCAATGTGTTAATTTGATTGCATAATGTGGTCCCCTGCCCAAGAAGTTTTATTTTGAGTGAAGTAGACTATCAGACCAGGCAAAAAGACTATCATGGTGGCCATATTAAATTTTCCATCATTAATTAGTACCTATTTTTGCATTACGCCATTTGGAATTGATACATAAATCAATAGTCCCAGGAGACGAATAGAAAGAATTGTAAAAAGTTGATGGCGACTCATTATTTTGATGAATAATTTCTTTGGACCAAACCCTGCCTTACATAAAGTTGTCAGAGTACAAGATTTTGAGCACGGGCCCAACTGCCCAAGTGTCATTTTCTTTTTGAGAAATAACCTAAATGAATGAAGTTCTGGCTTTTTGTGAATATTATCAAATAAACTGAATTCAAATTTGTCTGTTCTACCTCCATGTGGTAGTTATCGTATTCGTATCAGCACCACTTATTTGGCTGCACATACACGAGGAAACTGTCATTTGATAAACCTTCGACATAAAAAGTGAAAGATGTCTCATCTTCATATAGCAGCCACTGTCATGTATTTAAAGGAAAACTAGTAATTACCCCGCATATGACATCTTGTCATTTAAAAATGAAAAATTCAAATTAAGATTGGGATTGGGATTAATAAATTGAAAGATGCATTTTCTGATAGATATAGGCAGAGAATGGCAAGTACTACTGCAAATCTTCAACTTAAAAATGATACAGGGATAAGCAGAACAGTGATAGCTTTCATCTTCTCGTCAGTTTTTGCGTTGTGGTCATTAGCATTCTGCTTATATATTATCATCCCCCAAACATTACCAAAGACTAGACATTTATGCAGCAGAATGTAATGCGATAGGGTTTAATGTGATAAAGATGAAAGTTTATGACAAGTTGCACTTCTTGAGAAGTCTTGAGAAGTTTAAAGGTCTCATTTGCTACATGGTAACATAGTGTACGCTTAACAATCCCAGAAATTTGTATTGCACATGGACTCATCACACAAATTTAATAATCTCCATCCCTATAAATCTCAAAGTTTTGTTTTTTCCAATTATGTTTCTGTTTAGATCATGCATCAACTTTCATTGACAATTTTTTTATGTCACTTTTCCAGGCATATACAATGGAGTTGGAAGCAGAAATTGCAAAACTGAAGGAGGAAAACCAAGGACTGCAGAACAAACAGGTAAATGATCATTTACTTCTCTCCATCTCCATTTCATTATTCCATTGCAACATGTAACTTTAAATTGAGACACCTGTTTCCTGACTTCTTGTCTGCAGGCAGAAATAATGGAAATGCAGAAGAATCAGGTATTTCATTAATTTTTCCCTCTATATCTCCTTAAAATTAATTGCCATGGTATCTTGTTAAGCATTCTTATCTTCTCTGTTGCTGTTCTCTATTCTGGCTCAATGTTCAATGTGTCGTATCAACTTAATCTTCTTCACTATCTTTTATTCTGATGCATGGAATTTTACATAGAGAAGGGAATGGACTTTCTTTTTTGATAACTTCTTGATCTTGAAAATTCATGAATAGGTATGTTCTCTTTACGAGGTTAAACATATGCTCATATAAGGATCTCTCTTCTGATGTTCTCTTATCTCTCACACAGGTGGAGAAGGAGAGAGAGATGATAGTAATCGTTGAAAAGCTATTACCTCAACTATGTCTCCACAATTCTATTGGGTTAACCATCAAATTGCATTTTAACTCATTATCTGTCATGTGTTTTTCTTAAATAATACGTCTGGAAGCTTTTTTCTTGCCATCTTTGCTGACATTGCTGTTGTCCTTTAACTGATGCATAAGTTTCCCAGCTAATAAAAAATTTCATATTTACTGAAAATTTTCTATCCCTCTGTCTTCTGGCATCAGACTCACGGCATTGAGCTTAAACAGCCCATCAGACACATAACCCTTGCCAACAAACGTTTCATTATTTGACAAATTTTTTATTTTTTATTTCTAATTCAGTAACTCTTGGAAACCATGCTTCTCTTCGGCTATCCAGACACTATGTTTTCTTGTAGATTTCTGTTACATACAATTACATTGTTAAGAGTCAGCTTATTTAGAGAAGTCATCTTCAGGATCTCAGATGTAGCTAAATTTTCCACAAATAGCTTCTTTTTATTCTCAGTTGCTTAAGAAGAAGTGAATAAATTTGTATTGGAGAAAATATCCTGGGTAACATCGTTGTCAATCCACCACTCCTTTGGGTTTGAACCCGCCAAGTTCACTTCAGAAATTTCGGCTGCAAGCTTATTTTAGACACTTTGTGCAATGTTGTTTAACATTTGCTTCTTTCTTGTCTTCTGGCAATCTGCACTTCGAAAACTTATGGCCTACTTTGTTACAATTGAAGCACTTCCCTTAAAATTTCTTTTTAGAAACTCCTCCTTTCGATTCCATATCTCCTTTGCCAGACGGTCCAGACTTGTTCTTGTTAGTTTTATAAGTTTTACCATGCTCCACAACATTAGCTTTAGCCATAGTCGGATAGAACCCTTTCTTTCATAAATTTTGTTGTCTTCTTCCATTCAAAGTCTAACAATTAGCTTTTCACTGTTCATTTCCTTTCGCTTGTACTTTAGGTAATTCTCGATATCCTTTCGAGTCGGAGGTAGCTTCTCAATAATAGTATCCACTCGAAAAATTTCACTCAAAACTATTCTCTCAACATGAATCTTATGCGAGATCGCTCAAAATTCTTGTACTCAACTTATTATAATCCCAGTGTCCTCAGTTTTTTATTTTTGATCTAAAGACTCCCAAAAGTCCTTAGTCGTATTCCTCGTACTATACATGTACAGTGAATCAACCAAACTATTCATGACATAATTTCTGCTCATAAAATTAGAATGTTTCGAAGCATCGACCGTAGTAATAACTTGTATATCATGCTCACCATCTTTCAGTTTAGGAGCATCCTCAGTCGAGAAACTTTCGAGATTTAAAGTGGTCAAATAAAGTAGCATCTTCTGTTGCTGCCTCTTGAAACTCAACTCCAATTGTTTCCTATGATTAATTGGAATTGTTATAGCAGGGTCAATATCGTTACAACGATAGAACTAGTAGTAAGTTGAGCACCAGGCTTCTGCTCCAACAAACTGAACCTTGTCTAAACACAATCATCAATAACTCGGAAACTCTAAGAATCCTGACCGAAAGAAATGATGTCTTTATAAACAGCATTAGGGCGAGTTAATTTCCTTTTAACAAGGCTCAATATCCATGTCCACAGGTCATGCTCGCATATGAGTTCTATGGCCCAATGTGCAAATCCGATCCTTAATTTGCTCCCCACTGTGTGCATATAACTTGAGCTTGTGCAAATCCCATAAAATTATGCTAAAACACAACCATTTTCCAACAGTATTTCGTCACTTACACATTACTTGAGCTTGTGATGTCAAGGAATCGCGACTGCTCCATACTCAGTATTTAATGGGAAGCAGGAGTTGATTGGACCATGTCGCATATTATGCTGCTTGCATAGTGGCATGCATGGTCTGACTCTGTTTGCAATGGTGAACCCATCATTGCAGGACAGGCTCTTGGAATACATGCTGGCTCCTTGCCAAACGAATTTGGTCGCATGTTGTGTTGATTGCTCACTGACTGAATATGCGGATGTGGCCGTGAATTTATGCACATGTGTGTGATAATACTAGTATTGATTCCATGTAAAAGTGATCCTCGTAAGTTACATTTGGTGTCTGCAGGTTCTGGAGATGAAGCAGCAGCAGAATGGAGCAAAACGACGATGCTTGAGACGTACACAGACAGGGCCATGGTAAGTGCATTTGTAACTGATGCATCCTTGGGGGCATATGTCGATCACTGTAAAAAGAGACAATTAGTGTTTGCTGTAAACTATTCGTTGTTTTGTAGATCTTTTTCTTTGTTTTTTCCTTCGATTTTGCGCTTGTGTGCGCAAAATATGTAGGTAGACTGGTAGACCCAAACAACATACAATACAATGAATTATATAACTTATTTCATTGTACATATTTGTCAAGTCATAGGCTTTATGCCTCTACAGTTACATCATCTACTGTGTCAAAACAGTTCGTTATTTTTTATTTTTTTTTACGGAGTGCGAGTTTGCAACTTTTAACTTGTATTATTTTGGTTCTTTTAAAATTGTCAGCTTTAATTAATAGACTTTTTTTTGCCATTGTAATATGAAAAACCACCTGTGTCATTTTAGTGTTCGACATAATAATTAGAATATCAGTCTTTTAACACAGATTAATTGAGATTATAACAGTAAGAAATAACTTGTTTCACACATTATGGGACAGCGTATGAGCTTGATAATGCAAAGATGTAAGCTGACCAAGCAGGAAATTGTGCATTCTCAGATCTTTAATGTGGATATCAAGAATGATTTAGTTCACAACTGTTGAATATGATTTTAGTATATGAGCCATTGAAGTAATACATTATGGTTGACAAAACTAAAAATAGCTGAGTTACGAGAAGAATAGTGCGGCTAGAAACAAGTTTTTGAGGTCATCCACAGTATGCACACGAAAAGCTTCTTAAGCAGTATCATGCGACCACAGCAAGCAGGATGCAGAAGTCTCGAGGCGAATATTTATCCCCCGAATAGTATCCTAGCAAGGATAACCTGAGGTACATGTGTTGCCTTTCCATGAAAGCAATTTTCGACGATCCCTACCTCTAAAAGATCGAGTTACAAGCGTACCGCTCGCGGGCTTGCACAAACCAACATCAATCACTGAAGCACTCTCTTTATTCCCAGAAAGATCCCTATCATCCATGTAGAAGTCAAACAGCATTGCAACAGAACGCACTTGATGACCTAGAACCGTATTTTCTTCATCAAAAGGTATCATCTTTATGATGTGAACATTGACCTGCAAACATAGAAAACCAACTTAAGTATGCAATAATTCAGGTCGAAATTAGAACAAGGTAACGCCAAACCATGCATGCCACAGAATTAAGCAAGCATGCTACTGTTTAAACACTTGTCACAGCAAAACATAATTGTACACATAGCAAATGATATATTCTCTCTATGCAAAAAATTAACTACTGGTACACTGGAATAAAAAATCATGGCATAGAAACGCCTTTTAATGCTTATACAGTCATTGCACTTAAACTCTGAAACTGTCGAAAGGATTATTGAATTGACAGTTGCTTACCTCTGCCTCCATTGCACGAAGTTCATTATACCACTCAGCACCATCCACCTCAGAATAGTTCTCTCCATGTGAAACGTATAGACTCAGTCTAAAATGAGGAGGCCTAAGAGGATACTCCATGCTTATCTTAACCTGACAAAAGGAAATTTTAAAGCATCAGCTCTCAGTCAACGGATAGTCAGAAAACAGAATAAATATTGAAAATAAAGTGTAGTTCTACATTGGCTTCTAATTTCATCTTCATTTCATCATCATCCAACTTTCTGATTAGCACAAGACTATATTCCTGGAACCCACAGTTTGTCCATGAGTTATCAACCATCTCAAGTCCTCCCATTGTGGATGCATTCTCAGATTCCTCCTCCATTTGTACTGGCTCATCCAGTTCATTTTCAGATTCCAGCATGAGATCAACATCATCCTCGTGCTTCTTAAAACTTGGTGATTTCCCCTTGTTCACGGGAGAGGCGATACTCTTTGTAATCAAATGCAGCTTTCTGAAGTCCTCAAGCTCAGACCCTTTTGATGGGGTAGATCTAATATCATTAACAACACTAGCAACTGGAAGTAAAGATGGAAGCTCCCCATCCTCCGTTGTGGTCTCCACATCTTCTCTTGATATACCAGATTTTCCATCTGCATCTATACCTAAAGGGTCCTGAACTTGTTCCATGTTAGTGAGAAGCAAAGATGAAGACTTATTACTTGCAGCAGAAGTCATCCGTGACCAACTCTGTAGGCTGCAATGCGGGCTATGAGAGGCCCATGGAACACTTTCGCAGGGCAAAGTTGGCCATTTAAGCTTCATTAGTGAATCAAGTTGTTCCCTGTTAGTCAATGAAGATTTTTAAGTTATAAAAAAATGCATGCCTAAATGGGTAAGAAAATAATAATAAACCGCCAGGAATAAAAATCAAACAAAATAAAGAAAAAAATCATGACCCCAATATTCTTTAGAAAGATAAGCATACACGAACAAAATCAGCTATTAAAGAATTGGAGCAAGGCTTGCAGCATGGTCTCCAAAACACAAGTAGAACAGATGTCAAAATTGTCAACTCCCTTCTACTATCAGAAAGAAACTACCCATCTATTTCTAAACTAAATACCATTTTACTTCTTAAAACTATATTATTCTCTTTAAAATATAGAAGTTACAGAAAACAATATTCTTTCATTGTTCTTACTTTTTTTTTAAAAGATTTTTTTTATGAAATGTTATCTAAAGTAAAAGAAAACATTCGAGTATGCCAAAAGAGCTAGTCCTGAAAGATGCTCCAGCCTTCAAAACTAAGTTGAAGAAGGTGCAATATCGTTTTGACTACATTGTGCATCTGCCTACAACAAACATTCTTTATTAAGAATCAATGACTATAACAAACATAGAGGATAGAGACTTACGCAAGAGCCAGCTGAGCCTTTTTTCGAGCACGTATCCTTTGAACAACTGTCTGCACCCGGTTCTGCCGACGATATAATGACAAACCAGACAAGATAGCAGCATGCTTCGCAGCATCGTTATTTAAGGTATCGGGGACTGTAACAAGTGGTGACGCCTCTGGCAAGAAATCAATGCCTGCCAAATGCTGGGCCCATTTGTATGGCCGTGAAGTTCTCCTTTCATCAAATGAAAGAGAATCACCAATGCAGAGCTTTGCTGACTGCAAAAAATTGCAGAAATTTTAATTAAATGGGAATGACAATGCATTAAATTCATTGCATCCCACAATCAAGAAATAAAACCTGCTGAGGGAGCTCAAATCCAGTGTCGTTGGGAAATAAGTTGCATAAGATATTATTATCAGGACCTTCTTCAGAACCTTCCACTCCTACGCAAACAACACTCAATTTCACTAGGAATTCAAACTTCAAAGTGATGAGTTTTGTGGAGTTGGAATCCGAAGCCTTATCATCATTTATATGGAGGGTAATTTTAAGTGGATGAGTTTGATATATTCCAGACTGATCAAGATTCTCCTTGCTTGGGATTTTCTTTGGCCGTTTTCTCCTTCTTTGGCCATCGTCTTCCTCATCAGGGACATCATCCTCTAACTTGGAATTCTCTAAGCTAGTTGCTATGCCTGAGCCATTACATTATGAAATTTCATAAATAAGATTAAAGTTAGCTAGCAGTGAGATTACACAAGTACCAAGCATCTAAGAATACAGGTATAATCAGTACCAGTATTTTTGGTCGCCAGCTGGCGGGCAAAAGCTTGTGCATCCTTTACACTTCCAATAACCTCGAGATCAACATCCTCTCCAAACGCTTCCTTTTGGGCAAGTAATTGAGAGTAAATGACATATAAAGGAGGTGGAAGCAACTCTGCTAATTGCTGCTGCTTCAATTTCTTTGTGTGCAGGACCCCTAATTGGTGCTGCACGGGCAAGGATGCTTTCTTCAGTGCTTTAAGGTGGGAAGGAAGACTTGATAAGAACTTCTTCCTGTTATTGATAGTCTCTTGGCGATCTTTCTTTTGTTGTTCCAATTCCTCACGAAGTTTGCATAATTCTTCACGCTGATACAACATGTATTTCAGTACTTCAGAATTGTGCTTCAGTAGTAATCCAACACCCATACACACAGGTTCTCAAACAGAGAGTGCATCTACCATAATATAGCAATTATATACTCATTCATTTAATGGGGGTAAGATGAAGGAAACACTGTTTTCAGAACCAACCTTCCTAGAACAGAAGAAAGTTTAGAAAAATAATCCATTCATAACATGGAGCAAAACCTCCACTATCAAAAAGACAAAACATAAGATGATTTTTTCGTACCTAAGAAATCCACAGAAAATCAGTGCTTTTTTGATGAATATTTTAAGTAGATATGCAATTACAGTGAACAAATTTTAATAACCAACACCTCTAAATAGAACATTATTTCAATCGGTTCTCACAAATCTCTCAAGAGAACCTGGATTACCTGGCGTCGTTCATAATTGAGCCTTTTAAGCATCAAGTCATGAGCACTGTCACTTGATATTACAGGGTTTTTTATATCTTCTGGTGCATCTCTGAGGAACTCTTCTTCAGGTACAAGTTCGATGTCAGGATATTTAGTTTTGAAGTCTTTGCAAGCTTTTATTGCTTTGACATAGTGATTTTTCTCGTACATCAAGTTGTGGAGCTGCAAGGTTGTGAAATCCACAGGGGGTTTAGCACGTTCTGTTTCTGCCTTCACACGATCTTCTTCAAGCAAAATGGACCTGTTAGCCTGTTAGAGAACAATGTAAGCCACTGCCCACATGGACTACCTAGCATCTGTACTTAAGCTCAGCCAGCAGGAAGTAATATCATTCCTAATGCGTGAAGGGGAAGTGGAAAGAGGGAATGAAGCAGTGGAACAATGAAGGAAAGATTTATTAAGATAATTGTTCTGACTCCTATTGACTTGGCAGCAAGATTCTAACACAAGAAAAAGTTCAGCATATGAAAACAGAGGAACCTCTATCCGTAGAAGTTTCTGTTTCTTTGAGACTAACAGCAGGTAAACTTATATCTCATAGAGAAATAGTATCCAATAACTATATAAT
>CAIGRS010313976.1:0-16483 GCA_903798395.1 Fraxinus floribunda | reverse complement strand
GTCATATGTGATTTGTATCTCACAATCACAACTCCTTGTGATTAACAAATCATCAAAACTTGAATCTACGGATTCTATTATTTAATTAATTAGAATATTAATTTAATTAAATAATAGATCTTGCCATAAATATGCATTGGTTATATATAAATTAAAAGTGCTTATGTCCAAAATTGATTGGACTTAAGGCATAACACTTACACAAATATTAAAATAATGTACAAGAATTAATTAATATAACAACTATTAACTTGCCACTTATTCTTCTTCAATGAGTATGACCACACGAAAATGAAGAAGAGAAAGAAATAACTTTTATGTTTACCAAAACTATAAGAAAATGTGAACTAAATTATAGAGTATTTGAAATTTTATGATTTTCCAAATGGTGGTGTGGCATTATAATTCTGACCCTTTAGTAGGGAAAATTATAACCTCCAATTTATAGAATTATGTCCAAGTTTGGGTTCCATTTTTTTTTAGAAAGAATTTTGTCAAAAATATTTTTCTTAGTTAAAAAGTATAGAAGATTCTTGACTTTACCCACAAAATTATTTTACGGAGAGAACGGGAAATATGAATATTAAAGAATGATCTCAAACAGGAAGCATGGTGTACCCATCCAACTTTCCACGTGCGCATGGCGGCTCACCACCACCCCGGCCCTTCTCCTCAATTATCATCATTAATAGCATGCTTTCAAAACAGAACCCTGATATATAAATACACAATACACAGTGTGCGTGCGTGCGTCTTCTTTTTCTTCCGGTTGTGCGATGGGGGTTGTCTTGTCAGCCAAGAAAGGTGATAAAATGGTAATGGAATGAGGGAAAATATTTTCTCATTGGTTTGGTAGAATGTACATTCATAATATATACAACTAAATTGAATCACATGGGCTACAATCAAGGAGCCACACAAGGAAATATTGGAAATTAGAATCAACTCTTCATGGAAAGCTTAAATCACGTAATACTCCCCCTCAAGTTGGAGCATGAAAATCTGTAAAGTCCAACTTGGGAGTAAAATGAACAAAGAGGTCTTGACCAAGAGTTTTGGTGAAGAAATCAGCGACTTGTTGAAAAGAAGAAACATGTATCGGACGAAGGGGGCCTAAGTAGTATTTTTCACGAACTATGTGACAATCAATCTCAATATGTTTGTTTCGCTCATGAAAAAGGGGATTACGAGTAATATGTAATGCAGCTTCATTATTACAAAAAAGTCGCATGGGATGACTATTAAAAACTCGTAGACCATGCAATAATAATTTAAGCCAAACAAGCTCACAAGCAGTAGAAGCCATGGCACGATATCCTGCTTCTGCTGAAGAACGAGAAACAACATTTTACTTTTTAGTTTTCCAAGAAATGGGGCTGTCACCTAACCGAATAAAGAAGCCCGTAGTGGAGCGTCGAGTGGTAAGGCAGCTGGCCCAATCAAAGTCAGAAAAGGCCGAAATCTGAAAATCACATGTAGAAGGAAATAAGAGTCCATGACCAGGAGTGCCTTTAAGATACCGAAGGACACGAAGAACAGCTTCATAGTGTAAAGTCTTGGGATTTTACATGAACTGACTGAGTACATTCACAGAGAAATGTCAGGACGGGTGATGGTCAAATAAATAAGGAGTCCAACTAATCGTCGATAACTGTGGGGATTAGGTAAGGGGTCACCATCAGTTGGGGAGAGCTTCAATTTTGTTCATAGGAAAGTGGCATGCCAAGATTTCCAGAGTCAAAAAGAATGTCAAGAGTGTACTTTCTTTGGTTAATAAAAATTCCAACAGAAGAGCGGGCAACTTCAATGCCCAAGAAATACTTTAAGACACCAAGATCTTTTATCTTGAAACGATCAGCAAGGAAATGTTTAAGATCAGATAAAGACTGAGCATCATTACCTGCCAATAAGATGTCATATACATAAACAAGAACCACTGTAAAGGAAGAACCACATCTAGAGTAAACATAGAGTGATCAACATGAGACTGAGCATAATCGGCTTCAATGAGAACGGAAGAGAGCTTAGAATACCAGTTCCGTGAAGCCGCTTTAGCCTATAAGGGGATTTGCATAAACGACAAACACGAGACTCCCCTTTACGACAATAACTAGGAGGTAGACTTATATAAACCTTTTCATGTAAATCACCATGTAATAAGGCATTATTCACATCCAACTGGTGAATATGCTAGTGACACGTAGCTGCTACAGCAAGAACATATCGTACAGTGACAAGTTTGGCAACAGGGGCAAATGTGTCATGGTAGTCAAGTCCTTCAACCTGTATATAGCCCTTGGCCACTAACCGAGCATTGTATCGCTCAATGGAACCATCAGCACGAAGTTTAGTTTTAAAAACTCATTTACAACCTACGGGATTCTTACCAGGAGGAAGAGAGGTGAGAATCCTCCTGGTAAGAATCCAGGTATGGTTAGCCTCAAGAGCCTGGAGTTCAGTAGTCATAGCGTCATGCCATTATAGATGCTTAATAGCTTTAGAGAATCGAGTAGGGTCTGTAGAGTGAGACATAGCAGAAAGAAAAGAAAAATGTTCATTGGAAAAAACAAGCATATGAATAAATTTAGAGAGAGAATAGACTATACCTGAAGACGCGAGTGAAGCAGTGGGAGGTCGAGATGTCCACGTTGGGAGGGTAGGACATATATAGTCATGTAGATGAGCAGGGTGTGTAATGGTATGATGTGGGCGAGGGTTGGGAGGTGTCATTATAGGAGAGCGAGTGGTTATTATAGAAGGAGTAGATTGATTATCTAGAGTAATAAGGAAATCAGATGAGGAGGGGATTGAGTGAGGATTATCAGGCAGAATATGAGATTCGAAAATAGGTAGAGGTAGGGTGGGAGGGTGCAGTGGCAGGCAGCAAGGTGATCATTTTGAATGGAAAGATGTATTCGAAGAAAGAAATTTTGATTTTCTTAGTTTCTAGATCAAAAACCTTGTAGGCACTATTAGTAGGAGGATACCCTAAAAATATGCAAGGGGTCGCCTGAGGTTGGAACTTATCACGGTTAGAAGCTAAGGTGCGAGCATAACATAAACAACTAAACACACGTAAATCATAAGAGGGTTGTTTACGAAATAAACGTTCATAAGTGGAGGTATTATCTAAACTAGGTAAAGGGGTACGATTGATGAAATAAACGGCTGTCAAAACACATTAACCCCAAAACGAGATAGGGAGATTGGACTGAAAGCGAAGGTAATGAGCCACATTAAGTATGTAGCGATGCTTTCATTCAGCAACCGCATTTTGTTGGGGAGTTTCGACACAAGTACGTTCGTGCAATACACCATGATCAACAAAAAAGTTTTGAGTGGAATAAGAAAGAAATTCTTGGTCGTTATCAAAACGAACGTGCTTTATATTGACATTAAATTGGGTACGGACCATAGTAAAGAATTTCTTTAAATAAGATAAAGTATCTGATTTTAAGCGCATCAAGAAAACCCGTGTGGCACGAGAATAATCATCAACGATGGTTAAAAAAATAATGTGCACCACATACATTTGCAGCATGATAGCCATCCCATATATCAATAAATATGCGATCAAAAGGATGAGAACTTTTATTCGGAACTAAATTAAAAGGAAGCCGGGTCTGTTTACTCTTGACACAAGCATCACAATGATGTAATTTGTTTTCAATAGTAATAGACTTTGGAAAATTAGAAAGAGACGGGTGACCAAACCGTTAGTGCCATGTACTAAATGAGGGTTGGGTGGTGGCGTGTAGTGCAGAGGCAGTAATAGGCTTGAAGTAGTAGAGACCATCTTTCTCTTCACCCACTCCAATCAGTGTCTTCGTTTTGAGGTCCAGAAAAATACAGAAAGAAGGAAGAAAAAATAACAACACAGTTTAAACTTTTTGTGAGTTTACTGACAAATAGAAGATTAAAGGAAAACTGAGGAACTGACAAAACATTGCGTAAATGAATAGTAGGGAAAATTTCTATATCATTAACATGATGTACATGAACAGATGCACCATTTGGCAATTGAACATAAGCAGGAGAATTATTTGGGGAGGGAATAATATTCATAGGAAGGTGGCTTATGTGGTGTGTAACACCACTATCAATTATCCAAGATGGAAAAGAATTCAAAGAAAAGGAATTACTAGAAAAACTTAGAGTTGAGGGTTTTAGTAGTTCGAAGAGTTGAGTTCACTACTCTGGAGTGAGGCCAGGAACCATACTACCTGTTGGAGGAGAACTTGAAGAACCAGAGACTGCATTTGCTAATGATGTTGAACCTTTACATGTACGAGTGTTCTTTTTCTTTGATGGCCACCAACCAGGATAACCAATGAGTGCAAAACACTTGTCACATGTGTGGCTAGACTTGCTACATTCTTCACAAACAATAGCAGGAACTGAAGAACTCATGAAGGAAGTGGGAAGCAATGGAGCATTAGTAGTGCGGTTAACATGTCATAGAATATGTTGTCGTCAAACTTGCAGTGCTGTACCATCCACTGGATTATGGCCTGGTATCTGTAAGAGACGATGGGTCTCTTGATGTAGAATGGCAAAGCATTTACTTACATGTGGAAGGGGATCCATGGCAAGTATTTGATTACGAGTATGCTGGAATCGATCACTCAAGCCCATTAAAAATTGGAAAACACGTTCAGAAGTTTGAAGATCAGTGAGATCTTTTAGAGCACCACAAGAGCATGCTTTTGATGTTTGTAAAGAAGAGAATTCCTCTCATAATTGCTTGATTATATTGTAATATAGAGTGATGGATAGATTTTCTTGTCGAAAGGGTGGCAATATCACGCTTCAAAAGAAAAATTCTCTGATACCGTGTAGAGATTTGAGGTTCCATCTTAAAACATCAACCTTATTAAGAGGAGTAGCTCAAACTCTTATAAATTGGTCTATGTTTTCATCTTTATTCGATGTGGGATTTTTTCCTTCAACATGCCCTCGCAAGATGGTGGCTCATTTGAGCAGACCAATCTTGAAATTTGTGTGCTCAGTTTTTTGAGTTTTAGTCTGATCGAATCGCTCGTTAGAGCTTAACGGGCTCTGATGCCATGATAAAATGTTAATGGAATGAGGGAAAATCTTTTCTCATTGATTTGGTAGAATGTACATTCATAATATAACTAAATTGAATCACAGGAGCTATAATCAAGCAGCTACACAAGGAAATATTCGAAATTAGAATCAACTCTTCATGTAAAGCTTAAATCACGTAATAAAAGGGGTGGAGAAGAGGTGTGGGTGGGGTAGGAGGAACAGAGAAGAATGTGGGAGACAACCAAAAATATTTGAAGATAAACAGTTGATTCAAATTTCCTTGTGGGCCAAATTGTAGGGTCAAACCTCAATTCATTAACCTTCCTCGTAACTATATTTATTTCACCCCTAAGCTCTATCCTAAAATCATCAAAACTCAAAAACTTGTCTCTCTATTTACAATTCTGTCATGGCGGATACTGGTAATGGTGCAGTTGATGCAAGAAGAATGTGTGGAATCCCAGAAAAATTTCAACTACACTTGGCCATGTTGGCCTTGCAATTTGGATATGCAGGTTTCCATGTGGTTTCAAGATTTGCTCTTAACATGGGAATCAGCAAAATTGTGTTCCCAGTTTATAGAAACATTCTTGCCTTGCTTCTTCTCTTGCCGTTTGCCTATTTTCTTGAAAAGTATGTCACTGGATATCATTTTGTTTGTTTCAAATACATATATTCTGAATTTTTTTTAGCTCAATGAATTTTCTAATATTTTTTTTTTTGTTTGATCACCCAGGAAAGAAAGGCCTCCTCTTACTTGGAATTTCCTCATTCAGTTCTTCTTCCTCGCAGTTGTTGGGTATGATATTCATTAGATCATACGTACTACTACAAACTACAAAAATTTAACTCTTTTTTTTCTTGTTTAATCCATTGAGTACTGTCTAATCCCGTTGTGGCTTATCTTTCAAGAATTTGTGTAATAATTAATCGATTTTGGACAAAAATGACAGGATAACTGCAAATCAAGGATTCTACTTACTAGGTTTGGAAAACACATCGCCAACTTTTGCTTCTGCAATTCAAAATTCTGTGCCAGCCATTACATTTCTTATGGCTGTATTACTCAGGCAAGCTAAGAATAACTGCCTCTAATATATATACATACACACACAAACACACTATATAAAGATCACAGAAAATTCTATCTTTTTTTGTCAAGATCATAAGCTGTACTTGTTTTTTCAATAAACAATATTTTCAGGATCGAAAAAGTAAGACTGGATCGAAAAGATGGGATTTCAAAGGTTGCCGGGACAATTCTCTGCGTAGCAGGAGCTTCTGTAATTACACTTTACAAAGGTCCTACAATATACAGCCCTGCTCCACCACTGCAAAGTGCTTCCCCAATGTTTCTTTCCCTCGGAGATGCCAAGGGAAAGAACTGGACTCTGGGCTGCATTTTCTTGATTGGCCATTGCCTGTCATGGTCCGCCTGGCTCGTGCTCCAGGCACCGGTTCTCAAGAAATACCCAGCCCGGCTCTCATTTACTTCGTATCAGTGTTTCTTTGGAGTTATACAGTTTCTTGTGATTGCTGCATTCGTCGAGAGAGATGCTCAGGCTTGGCTTATTCACTCTGGTGGAGAGCTTTTCAGTGTTTTCTATGCGGTAAATTACCATTTCTTTGTTGCACACAATTTTAAATCACAAACTCTTCACAATAAGAGTTTAAACTTTTAAAAGATCGAGAATATAATATGATATGTCAATATAATCCTTCTAGATCTTGGAGTTGTTGGGTTGTGACTTGTAAGCGTGTGTTTGTCTGGGCATATGAAAGACAGCAAAACTAAACTGGGGTATACATGAATGAATTGGCAGGGAGTGGTGGCATCTGGGATCGCATTCGCTGTACAGATATGGTGCATTGATAGGGGTGGCCCCGTTTTCGTGGCGGTGTATCAGCCTGTTCAGACCCTCGTTGTCGCCATTATGGCCTCCGTTGCTTTAGGAGAGGAGTTCTACTTGGGAGGGTACTATTTATTTTCTCTTCCTTTTCATTTTCCTCTACACATTAATTAATTGGACCTCATAAAATTAGTAAATAAAAAAACATTACAATATTGAAGTTTGAAATGGTTTTTAAGATCTGTTTGGCAATACTTCTGCTTTTGCATCACTCTTGTAGAAAAGTTTAATGAGAAAATTATCTTTAAGTCACTTTTCTCTAGAAAAACTTTTAGTCAGACAGTGTATTTTTAGAAAATAATTTAAACATATTTAAAAGCAATTTTTTGGTTTTAAAAGTCTTGACAAACGAGCCATTAATATCCATAAAACTCGAGAGATGTTTAATGCATCAACATTTTCAGTATCTTTTATTAAAACATGACTAAAGATGAATTTCTTTCGAAATATTTATCTTTTATCGAGTACCTTCAATTTCAAAACTTTACTCCTATTTGGTATAGATTAAAATCATTTTTTTAGTAGATTTTGATAAGCTTTAATGAAATGTATGATTAAAAATTGTGAATTTCATGAAATGTATAATAAAAAATAATTATTGACTATAATTTGAAATTAAAATCAGATTTAATTATGTACCAAACAGGAGCTTTATGTCATTTTGGGTTTGGGACAATGTAAAACTGCATTAGTTTTTTTCTCGGGATCAAAATAATAAAACTTGAACTTTGAAGGATGAAGTTGAAAGTTTCATGAAATTTAGGACTATTTGGACAATTTACTTTTCTGACTAGCTGTGGTGGTCAAACACTGCAAAAAACTTATTTATGATTATGATGTACAGGATCATTGGAGCAGTACTGATCATATCAGGGTTGTACTTCGTGCTATGGGGCAAAAACGAAGAAAGGAAATATTCGCAGAGGGCAGCGATTCAGTCCCCCGCAGACCACGCCAACACCAGAGTACCAAGTCACGTCAAGACCTCCATCACTCAGCCACTACTTTCTCAGTCAACAGAAAATGTTTGACCACCAACGTACAACCAATATTTGCAAGAAAAACAATCATGAATCCAATATGCTTGAGTGTGTATTTCATTAGGATTTTCCTTTTTAATATTTAGTAGCTTTTTCTCTTTAGTAATTAGTAGTGGCTTAAAAGGGGGAGGAATGTGAAGATTATGGTCTTTTGGTGTGGGATTTAAACATGGAAATCCCATATGGTATGGTATTTTATATGTTAATTAATACCATATTAATGGTTTGTTTAATTTATGGAAAAAAAAAATTAATGTGAAACTTTTTTTTCTCGAAGTTGTGTGATTCTATTAAAAATAGATAAAAGTTAGCAAATCCCGTGAAATGAAATATGTGGTAAAAATAAATAAAAGCACGAGTCCAACAAAATTTAACCAGTTTTTTAGCAAATAAAAACTTATATATACAAAAAAAAATAACAATCCTATCGTAGTTTCAAAATAAACTTTCAAATTTAAGAAACTTGATGAAATATTTCAACTATCAAGTGGTCACAATTTATGACCTCAGATAAAAATCTATAACTTATATTTAACCAAATATGTCAATGACACATATTAGTCACAAATGATACAAGGCTACATTAGCAAAAACATATTTTGTAGATCACAATTATATATATAATCACAAATCGCACATTTTAATAAGTTGCAAATTATTTCCTCTCTCCGTCCCATTTTATATAGGCTGATTTCTTTATTTTCTTGTCCCAAGCATATACTCATGTTTCTTTATTATTATTTTTATTTGTTTTCTAATTTATCGTTATTTCATTTGCCTAGTTATTACCTATGTGAGAATTGAAAATTAAATTATTCAATTTCTTTACTTATATAAATAAGACTAATGGAGTACTAATTACATTACTTGAGTCAAAGAAAAGGAGACAAGGGAATGCATTACATCATTAAAAGTAAAAGCACTATGATATTAGATGCGGTGACTCGAGATTTAAAATGATAAATCATGCTACATTACTAGGGCCTACGTGGCCATGGTAAATGGGTTTAACCCTAAAATGATTAACACACTCTAATCATTCTCATTGGGGTCTGCTAACCTCACTTTAGTTCCCCCGTACCACCAAATACACATGAGTATATAAAATGACGTTTAGAGATGTATTTGATAAGACATAAATCTCACATCGGTTAAATATTAAATTATTAATTTACAGAAGCAAAGTAACATTTTAAGATAGAATTCAATACCCAATATGGTATAAGAGTTCATAATGTTCGAACAAGCCATCAAATTTCAAGATTGGTGTGTTGAAACAGGCTACCATCTTGCGACGAATGATAAGGCTTAAATCCTAGGACAATAAATATAAATAAATAAATAACATCTAAGGAATTGAACTATCCATCATAACAAAATTGAAATTATAAATGAAGCCTCAAGACTTAATAGTTAAGTCTTAATTTCATTTCAATCCAATTGTAAATTTAAATTAAGTAAAATGTAGAATAATAATATCTAGTAACAGTGGCTTTTAGCATTAGTTCGAGTCACTCTCACATTATTTAATAAATACAAATATTTCGTAACTTTATTAAATAATGTGGTAATGGTCATTATTACTTAAATTGATGTTAGATATCATTATTATTGTTTATTGGACTTAATTAAAGAAGATAAATGTGACAATCTATCACATATCCTCCTGTTATGCCTCTTCCAATGAACTCTAAGCAAGGCCAAGAGGTAGCTACATCGTAAGTGAACCTAAGCCCGCACTCCAAGTCATTTTGCCCATGTGGCAATTTGACCGAACCCCCATAGGTCAAACCCTCATGGAGAGTTGAGCATTGATGGATGAGGTGAGATATGTAGAGGTGTTTTAGAGAAGATCTTCATACAAGATCTTGTATCAAGTGCACGCTATGACAACTCACTAAATGGCGGTTCTACTCAATTAAACAAGTCAAATCTAGTCTTACACGTTAAACCTTAGCTTGCGAAGCCGTCACAACATTAAATGAAATATGACCTAGAAATGATTGATTGATATCTATGACAAGAGGCCCCTATCGCTAGAATGAAGCCACGTGTCTCTTCATCCAACGACTCTTATTCATCATTTTCTACTATAAAATCTCATATTTAGTCTGTATTTAGTACACATTAAAATTTTCATTCTTATTCTTTTACTCATTTTCAACAACACATTTTTCAATAAAATAATATTTTTCATCACATCAATAAGTTTTCTTTCTTTTTCAACCACACATTATCCATCAATCTACTATTTTAGAATACATTCTTCCAAAATAATGTGGTTCAAACACACTCTTAGTGTCATTTCAAAGTAATGCAAATTTAAACTCTCAAATTATAACCTTGCCATGTTACTGTTCCATCAGTTATTCCCCAAAGTTGACCCCCTTTTTTATATTGGAAGCTCAAGTCTAAAGCTCTCCTACACTCTATTTTTTCTTCCCCAACTGACTTGACGTCGGAGTGCGCGCGGCCAGCTCCACCTCCACCGGAGGGGGCCACATGTGGTTAAGGTTTGTCCAAATGTGTAAAAACAAGTCTTGCGTGGACGTGAGAGGCCTTGAAATCTGTTAACCACGTTGGAGGTACATTTTTTGGAGTCAACGGATTGACGTCGTCTGTGAAAAACGACACTATAACCACGAACATCCCGTGGAAAAAGCATACAAATAGTGCCTGGGCTTTCCCCTTGAAAAAAGATTTTGTTCTTGAAGAAAGAACAAATGAAAGTCCCTGGAGGAAAATAATAATTATAAGCTCAACGCAGTTAATTGACGTGTGATGCTCCTCGGAAAAATGAGTATTTTGAGTTTAAAATCGACTTAGAAGAGTCCCTCTTTGAAGAAAAGATGCGCCTCCGTACCATGAATTCAAGCAAAGAATAGGCCTTCCCCTTAAAAAGGTTTTGTTCTTGAATAAAAAGAAAGTGGAAGCCCCAAACACAAAAGATTCAAAGTCCAACTCAACATCTTGGGTGTTCACTCCTTGAAAAATGAGTGTTTTGATGACAGAATGCACTCAAGTAAAAGAGGCATCCACCCACAATAAGTGCTAGTGATAAACATGGACACCCAGATCAAGAGAAGTCCCTGAAAAAGAGGTCTTATGGACCAAAGCCACTCTTATGCAACAACTCCAATCGTAATGAAATATGCATAACCCATGTAAATGGGAAGGCCTATGAAAAAAAAGGCCATAAGCAGAAGAACTCCTAAAAAAATGGAGGCCCCTGAAAAGGAGCTATTAATCGAATAACCCCTGAAAAATGAGATGTCTTTAAAGAAGTCGAACAAGTTTGAAGAATTAAGAGGCCTCATCCCTGAAACATGGGACTTCGCCTCTACACAAATGCCTCATTTATTTTCAGAGGCTTCATCCTTGTAGGAATACTCCAACTCTACAACTATGATTTTTTTCAAGTGTAACGGCTTCATGTTGGCCTATTCAACAACGCTTCTTCCATTCAACACTTCTTTCGAGCCTATGCATAAATGCCTCCCACATGTGATAAGGAAAAATCCTCAAATTGAAGGAGAACAATGCAAAAAATAAAAATAAAAAAATAACTAAGCGAACAAAAACGTTAACTTGGGGTACTAAAGTGTAGTAGTGTCAACAGCTGGGGGACTTTGGAGGCAATGTATCAAATGTATGATTGAAATAAAAGTCAAAATATGGGGACCAAAATNGAGCCTATGCATAAATGCCTCCCACATGTGATAAGGAAAAATCCTCAAATTGAAGGAGAACAATGCAAAAAATAAAAATAAAAAAATAACTAAGCGAACAAAAACGTTAACTTGGGGTACTAAAGTGTAGTAGTGTCAACAGCTGGGGGACTTTGGAGGCAATGTATCAAATGTATGATTGAAATAAAAGTCAAAATATGGGGACCAAAATGTAGAAAATGAAAAGTTAAGGGTCCTGATCATGCTATTATTGAGGGACTTGGAGATAATTTTTAGCTTTGCTTATGAATCAACGCATCCTCCAAAGATAAATATGTGACCTTTGAAAATGTCATGAATAAAAGAACTCCTAAAAAAGGGAAGCATCTGAAAAGGCTATGAAGAGTATAACCCATGAAGAAGGGAGGACCCTTAAAGAATGGGTCATATATGAAGAATTACAAGGCTTCATCCATGAAGCACAATATCATTTTTAAAACTACAATTTTTACAAGCGTTGAGACCTCATTTCACATATGCACGAGCTCCTCCAACATCCCTGAAAAACGGAGGTCTCTGAAAAAGTAGCTATGAATAATAATTCCTAAAGAATGAAAGTCCCTAAAAAAAGGGGTCATACTTGATGAGTTCATAGGCCCTATTCCTAAAACATGAGACTCCGTAATGCAATACCTCATCTCACCTAATGTATCAATGCCTCCACCTTACAAGGCTTCATCTTGACCATGTATCGCTCTTCAACTATATAAACCATCTTTCATAGATGAATCAAATAGAATGGAAGTAGCCTTTACAAAGAAGATCTATTTCATTGCAAGGAGGTAAAATAGTCTCATCACGGATAAGTGTGATTCACCTTACAGAGAGCCACAACTTGTTACCTTATAGGATTAGCCCCTTCCATGAATGGATCAAATACCAGGAAGAAGGCCTTGCAAGGAAGAGTTATTCCCTTGCAAGGAGGTCCAATAGATCCTTCCATCAAGGATAAGTGTGATGAATCCACATAGAGTCACAACTTGTTGCCTTAGAGGATTAACCTATCTTCCATAGATGGATCAAACACCATGGATGAAGCTTTTACACAGAAGAGTTACCCCCTTGCAAAAAGGCTTCGACCAAGTTCAATTCAGCTTTATTAACGGCTACCTCTTTCTCGAAGGGGCTCTTCATTATGCAAAGGGCCTCGACCAAGTTCAGTTTAACTTTATCAATGGCTACCTCTTCCCGAATGGGCTTTCCCTTATGCGAAGGGCCTTGTCCACGTTTAATTTAGACTTATCAACGACTACCACTTCCAGAATGGGTTCTCCCTCATGCAAAGGGCATCGACCAAGTTTAATTCAGCCTTATCAAAGGATACCTTTTCCCGAAGGGGCTCTTACTTATGCAAAAGGCCTCGACCAAGTTCAATTTAGCCTTTTCAACTTATGCTTCTTCCCGAAGGGGCTCTCCCTTATGCAAAAGGCCTCGACCAAGTTTAATTCAGCCTTATCACACATCCGTCTCTTCCCAAAGGGGCTCTCCCTTATCTAAAGGATCTCGATCAAGTTCAATTAAGCCTTATCAACGACCACATCTTCCCGAATGAGCTCTCCCTCATGCAAAAGGCCTTAGCCAAGTTCAATTCAGCCTTATCAATGGCTTCGACTTCTCGAAGGGGCTCTTCCCCATGCAAAGGGCCTCAACTAAATTCAGTTCAGCTTTATCAATGATCATCTCTTCCCGAATGGGTTCTTCCTTATAAAAGGGTCTTGACCAAGTTTAATTCAATCTTATCAACGGCTGCCTCTTCTCGAATAGGCTTTCCCTTATGTAAAGGGTCTCGACCAAGTTTAATTCAGTCTTATCAACGTCTGTCCCTTCCCAAATGGGTCCTCTTTCATGCAAAAGGCCTCGGTCAAGTTCAGTTAGCTTTATCGACGACTGCCTCTTCCCGGATGGGCTCTCCTTCATGCAAAGAGCCTCACCTAAGTTTAATTAAGCCTTATCCATGATTGGCTCTTCGCGAATGAGCTCTCCCTCATGCAAAGTGCCTCACCCAAATCCAATTCAATATTACAAGCTTCATTTTATCCTAAAAGGCTTGCCTAAATGTAAGGGCTTCACATTAAATCAAGTCGCAAACTGCTTCAAAAATTTGCTCATATTGTACATTCAAAGTCTATGCATTATATAAATATTCATACATAGACTTGGAGAACTATTGTTATGCCTCTACCAACAAAGCTCTAAGTAAGGCCAAGTGGTAGCTACACGCAAGTGAACCTAGGCCCACAATTCAAATCATTATGTCTATGTAGCAATTTGGCCGAACCCCTATGGTCGAACCCTAATTTGGCCAAATCCCTATAGATGGGGTGAGATAGGTAGAGGCATTTTAGAAAAGATTTTTGTACAAAATCTTGTATCAAGTGGATGATGTGACAACCCACTGAATATGCGGCTCTACTCAATCAAACAAGTCAAGTCTAGTTTTACATGTTGACCTAAGGCTTCCAACCATCACAACATTAAATGCAACATGTCCTAGAAATGATTGTCTATGACAAGGGGCCCCAACCGTTAGGATGAGGCAATGCCTCTCTTCATCCATCAACTCTTACTTATCATTTTCTACTATAAATGTTCAGACTTAGGGTTCGTTTGATACACAAAGGTGAAAAAGAATTCAAATTCCACGTTGTTGGAAAATAAAAACTCATCAAACCCATAAGAATTCGTTTTCCATGAAAATAAAGAAAATGCAACTTAGAGTGGTTGTACCTTGAAATTCAATTTTCATTTCCACGTTGCAATCAAACAGTCGAAGCGGAATTCGTTTTCCTCGGATGTGATATTTTTCATGAAAAATGTGGCAATCAAACAGGGTCTTAGTGTCATTTAAAAGTAATACAAGTTTTGACTCTCAACTATAACTTTGCCATATCACTGTTCCATCTGTTATTCCCCAAAATCGAGCCTCTTTTTATATTGGAGGTTCACGTCTAAAACACTCCCACACTTGTATTTTTTCTTCACCAACTGACTTGAATGTAGAAGTGCACGTGGCCAACTCCACTCCTATCGTAGGAGGCCACGTGTGACTAACAATTTGTCCAAATGTGCAGGAACAAGACTTGCGTGGACGTGAGAACCCTCAGGACTTGTTGTTGGCCACATTGAATGTATATTTTTTGGGGTCAACCCCTCCTATTTTGTTTAACATATCAATTAATATTATTACATAACAACATATGTGACTTACAAATTACACGCAGGTCATTTTTCTTAATATGACTTCAAATATACGTTATTTCCAAAATGTCTCTTTGGTTTGCAATTATAGCATTTTTTGTTTTATATTATCGACTTATTTGACACCATGATTAAGCAAAATCTAAATAATGTGACTGTCACCCATTCATTATGATTCAGTGCATGCCATTAGCAAAATACAAAAAGAGTAGGGAAGTATGTTATATGAAAATCAACTAGCATTTGCCATCTTTAGCAATCATAATATCAGCGTGCAACATATGGGCCCATAACAAGTGCTTGTTTGGTAAAAAATTTGAAGGAAAAATACGCAATTATCAACCTTTAGTATATGTTTAGCCTTCATTAAAATTATAATTTATTTTTCTCTTTTCTTGTTAATCACACATTCACTAATAAAATAATATTTTATGTAATTTCAAAAAGATTCTACTTTTTTAACCACATTTTACACACACACACCAAAAAAAAAAAAAAAAAAACACTTTTTCAACTATTAAAATTTCACATAATTGGGGCCAAACGAGGGCCTAAAGGTACACTTTCAAACTTGACAAACTTTGTGATTTTTTTTTTTTTTTTCCAAAAATTAGATGGTATTAATTAATTAGGTTGTATTAATAAAATTTAATTGGTTAAGGTCAGAATACTATGCAATTTATGATCACACTCACAAATCACAAATTTCATATGCCACAACTTATTTATCGATCACAAATTATAAAATTAATTGATCACGACTTACTCTTCGATTACAAATCACAAATTTTATAAGTCACAATTTATTTATCAATCATAATTTTTTATAGATAACAACTTATTCATCAATCATAAATTATCAAATGAATGAGTCACGGCTAAATCCACAAACGGTCACCCAACTTTATAGTTAGTGTTACTATGACCACTCAATTTAATTTTGTTTCACCATGGCCACCCAACTTTATATTTATTGTCACCATGCTCACCCAATTTAATTTTATTTCACCATGACAATCAAATTTCATATAATATTTCACAATGACCACTCAACTTCTTTTCACCATTTTCATTAATTTTAAAAGGGGTAAAACGGTAATTTTGCATTATATATATAAAAAATTAAAAAAATTTAAAATAAAAACTTATTTAAAAAACGTTACTTAAAAAAATAAAACTTATTTTTAAAAAAAAAAATTACTCAAAAAAATAAAATAAAATAAAAAGTTTTTTTTTTAAAAAAAAAAAGTTACACCTTTTAAAATTAGTGAAAATGGTGAAGAGAAATTGGATAGTCTTGATAAAATGTTATATGAAATTAGATGATCATATTGAAATAAAATCAGATTGGATGGCTATGATAACACTAAATATAAAGTTGGGTGGTCATTGTGAAATAAAGTCAAATTGAGTGACCACGATAACATTAACTATAAAGTTGTGTGGCTATTTGTGGATTTAACCCAATTAAATGGTCACAAATTACCCTTCATCTCCCCCACGCCCACCCTCACCCTCACCCTCACCCTCACCCTCCCCCTCACCCTCACCCTCA
>CAIGRS010313941.1:0-12955 GCA_903798395.1 Fraxinus floribunda | reverse complement strand
AGCCTACGATAACAAGTGATTTCAAGAGGGAAGGAAATGATGTGTAAATGCGATGAGTTACATGTAATTTTTATAAAGTTTGTTAGGACGATGACTTGTGTAATCTAATTAAAGACCTTACACTGGACCTATAATAAATAACTTAGATTTATTTATTTATTGTTGTTGCTGTTTACTAAATAAAATTGCAAGCCTACTGTAAATATAACATGACCTAACTCGTGCACATAAAATAAGAATAATGATAAGGGACGTATTGCCTCCCATCATGCACTTGATTTATAGTCTCCAACTTGACTCTTTGTAATAATATTTTCACAACACATTGAATTGAGCTTTGAAAGCCTTCTTAGATTGCATTGATTTGCACCATTTGCCATTTACCTCCAAAATTTAACTTTGCCCTTCTCAAACTAATAAGTAGCACATTATTATTAATATTCTAGTTAGATTTTACTTGCTCCCGAATAACATAATTGAATAAAATAAATTGTGTTTTAACTCATGAAAAATAATTTTTTATACAATTTATTATTTCAAATAATAATATGTTAGTGCTCCTGAATAGCATAACACTCTAATTCTAATATTTCAGAAGAATATTTGTTAAGTTTTTGATATAATTGACAAGTCTGTGAACAAAAGGGACTAAAATTAATATGTTGTAAAATTAGTTACAAATAGTGAAATTTGTATTGTATTAGGTATAGGGTTCGAGAATGGAAAAAAAGGAAAAATTGGATCGGAATTTCGCTAGATTGTCGCCAAAGTTTGGGTCGAGCGTCAGAAACAGAAACTGCATTGCCCGCCTGTCGCTTTGCTTTCGCTCGAGTGACACACTATCGCTCGACTGTCGCCCAACTTTCTCTCAAGCGATAGTGTTATCTAGAAAATTTTAATTCTCGTTTTTAAGGCTATTTGTTCGGCCCATTCAATCCCAAAACCTAAATTATAAATACCAAACGCTACAGAACATAAATTCCAAGGTTGAAACACAGAGAGAACTTGAGAGTTTCATCTTTTTATCTTCCAATTCATTGAGAGACTTCAACCTTCATTGATTTGATTATACTTTGTGGAGAAAACATTAGTTCCAGTTAATTCAAATACCAAGCTTACTGAGGAACACGGAGTTCTTCAAGAATCTACAGGAGATAGACGAATCCCCACAAAGTCAAAGGTTAGAAAACCCATGAGGGCTTTCATATTGCAGTTAAGGAGTTGGTGCATGAGTATGCAATTTAGGAAGGCTGTCAGAATCTCAGTCATGAGTTGTTACAAGACAAGCAATCCAGGAAGACTGTATCAACTTGAGTCAGGAGTTCAGAAAGTGCATGCCATTGTCTTGTATGCTGGACTGTAAGTTCGATCGTTTATAGTGGATTTTGACGGCAAAGCACCCGAAATTTTTACCCATGAGGAGTTTCTTCGTGAACATTCTGAGTGTTATTTCCAGCTTTATTTACTGTTTTCATATTCTACTGTATTCAAATATAGGGTAATTGAACTATATACTTAATCATCTAGAGATAATTAATTATTGACTTGTTGCTGATTAATTACAATTTTTTTATTCTGTATTTACACCTATTTAACCCCATCTAGGTATTGTTTGGGTCGAACCTTATTATTTCAATTGGTATCAGAGTATTATTTCAATTCCTTACCCTCAAATTTATGTAGATGAGTCGGTCTCTATCTGTGCCTCCGTTTTTTTTTTTACGGAAACAATTATGTCTACTGGAAGGTTAGGATGAGAGCCTTTTTAAAAGCTCTGGATGAACGTATCTAGCTTAGTGTAGTAAATGGTTGGGCTGCACCTAGTTCTATGATTAATAATGAAGTAATCCCGACTCTTATTGCTAATTGGACTAGAACGAACTTAGATGTGTGTAACTGGAATAGCAAAACCTTACAAGCCATGTTCATGGATGTGTCTAGGAAGAATTTAGAAGAGTGTCGATGTGTGAAACTGTTAAAGAAATTTGGGATATCCTAGAAACCACACACGAGGGAACTAAAACGGTTAAAAATTCTAAACCGTAGATGTTAACATCTAGGTTTGAAGAGATTAGAGTGGCGAACGATGAATCGTTGAATTCTACGCGAAATAGAATGATATAGTAAATTCGAGTTTTAACTTAGGTGAAAAGATCCCCAGGTCCAAAATCTTTAGAAAAGTCCTTAGATCCTCACCAAAAATGTTTAGACCTAAATCACAGCGATTGAAGAGAATAAGGACTTGGATACTATCAATATAGAAGAACTCATAGGATCACTCCAAACCTATGAACTCACTATATCTCAACCAACTAAGGTTAAATCAATTGTCATGAATACTGTTAAGAAAGAACAAAGTGAGTCAACTGACGCCGAAACCCTTAGGGACAGTGAACTTACATATTTTGTTAGACAATTCTAAAATGCCACAAGAAATATGAGAAAACCTCAAGAGAGGGAAAATGTTGATCTTAGTAAATTTTCATATAAGAAACGTGATAAAATTCTTCTGGGACTTCTAGTAAGAAAACCCAGTGTGTTATATGTCATGAGTGCATGGGGTTTGGTTACTATAGGAATGAATGTCCTAATCTTAAGAATAATTCGAGAAAATAAAGGGATAAGGCATTAGCAGTGACTCTGAGTGATGAAGAGTCAGATTCAAGCGATCAAGTGATACCTTTGGCAGTGAGGATGAACAAAAATATATGGCGTTCACATCTAGAGTTAAGATTGAATTTAATAAGGAGAGTGAGACAGTTGAGAACGTTAGTAGTGGTGAAGATTCTAATAGTGAGGAAGATTCTGATATTGATGACAATATCTATGAGGCTTATGATAAGATGTATAAAGAGAGTCTTAAGATTCTAACTAAAACTAAAGCCTCAAGTACGAAAGTCACGAAACTTGAGTCGAAAAATGAGAGACTCTTAGCGTACATCCAGGAATCTACATCAACCTTGAGTGAGTTGAAAATCATGAATGAATCTTTAGATACTCAGGTTAGGAATCTCATTAGCGAGCTTGAGAAGACCTTTATGAGAGCTAATAAACTGACAGTTGAAAAGGAAACCTTAGAAATCCAAGTCAAAAATCTTCTGAACGATCTAGAGTATTCCAAGTCTCAACTTCTTGCATTTTATAGTGGTTCTAAGAAGCTAGATAACATTCTAGGAATGGACAAGCCTGCTGGTAATAAGAGAGGTTTGTGATACAATAAAAATGATCATAAAGTTACAAGTACGTGCAAGACCACATACGTCCTTAGTACTGATCAGCTTAAACATGTGCCNAAACATGTGCCTAACCCTGAACCTAAGAATAAGAGATATCTAGGACAGAGGCCACTAGACAGCGTAGGACCCTCCAACCTTGGAATAGATATGAACGACATCATAAACTTTGATCCTAGTTTTAGTCCTACATGGAGTTGAGACACATAAGGTCTAGATGTCATCATTTCCTAAATAGAAATAGAAACCAGAACTTAAATAGAAATAAGAATCAGAAGTTTGTTGGTCATATTGACTTTCTTACTAATCTGGTAAGTAAAGTGACCAAGTTAATAACACGGATGACCGAAAATATTCCTTCCACTAAGCAAGTTTCGATGAAGAAAAGTGATCTGAAATTTTTTGATATAGATCACTGTGCTCTTAAAGGTAAGAACATTCGATACCTAACTCATTAGATATTTTTGGTGCATGCTCATACTGTATCATTGTGTGATATTGATTTATGCATGCATCATATTTATTTATTTGTGCTCTATAACAAAAACTAATGCATTTTTTTTTTTGGTTAGTGTATTCATACTTTAAAATTAGAAATAAAAAAAATTTGGAATTGAAAACTTAAAAAAATAAAAATTTGATGCAGCACATTGTGTTTACATCATAATATATAATGTACTTGATTTTGTTGGTTGTGATCAAGCATATGTTTAATCGATGAGCTGTTGTTGAATTAGGTTATTTATGGAGTACTTAGTATAGGTTACTTCATCTACCATCTGTACTGCACACATTATGATATTGTTATTGGGACTTTACCGCGTGTACGAGATTTGGGATGACAGTTACATGTTAGTAATGTGACTTTGAACATAAATTGATCTTATTTATTAGACCTAAACTCAAGTTTATCCCGATAAAAAAAAGGCTCGATATCTTATGTTTTTTTTCGAATCCTATTTGACTTGAGCAAGTAAGCTTTCGAGATTTCTCATAACTTAGTACATATGGTCAACTAATTTGGGTTAATCGGCCTAAAGCTTACTACATGGGTCATTTTAGTCACTGAATGGAGAAGAGCCTACACTTAAAATGTGAAAAATAATTATGAGTTTAAAATATTGAAAGTTGGAAAAAAAAATATGTTGAAAGTTAGGGGGAGAAAAGAAAATTATATATACACAATGAGCTTTAATGTATAGGTTCTAATGTGTTGTACTTGGTTTGACTTTCATATGTAGAGGTATATTTTTATTGGAAGTCATGTTTCGCATGTCATTTATCACAAAATTAAGGTTTGGAGTCCTACTTAACACATATGAGTCACTTATATAATTTACTTCATGATTCACTTGAGACGTGTGTGGGAAGGTTTATTGTCCATTGCCTATACTTATGCATGTTAACACCTGCATTTTTGGATATTGTATGTTTTTTCTTGGTCCCTTGTCATTTTGTGACAAAAAAGGGAGTATAAAACTTTGATTTGAAATTTCTTGACTCGAAGACATTACATGATATTTTGCTTTAACGTGATGTATCTTAAAATTTTTTAACTCAAAGGCATTGTATGATAATATGATAATTTCAGTATTGCTAGATTAAGTTTTGATATTTTGTAGTATCAATGTTTCTTTTTTGTATGATGGGTTGTATTGATATTACGTCTTAATTTAGCGTATAATATGAAATTGAAAAAATGTGTTATGAGTTAGTAACAGTTTAAATCATTTTTGCACTTAGTACTGCTTGGTTAACTGGTTAAATGGCTTTGACACTTATTACCGTTTCACATACGTCTTACACTAGGTATTTGAGTTGTTTGTTTCAGGAAACAGGTTTCAAAAAAGGAAAATCAGAATTCAATTAAGACGGTTAGTTTGTGTCAGTCATTGAGTCTATAGTTTTTTACTGCTATCTTGACTTTATATTGTAGTTTTGTCACATAATGCCAAAGGGGAGATTGTTAGGTTTTTTATGTAATTGGCAAGTTTGTGAACAAAATGGACTAAAATTAATATGTTGTAAAAGTCAAGGAGTCATTTGCAAATAGTGAAATTTGTGTTATATTAGGTCTAGGGTTCGAGAATAGAAAAGAAGGAAAAATGGCGTTGAAATTTCGCTAGATTGTAGCCGGGTTGGCTTGAGCGTCAGAAATAGAAACTGCGTCGCCCAAGTGTCGCCTTGCCTTCGCTCGAGTGATAGTGTTATCCGAAAAATTTTAATTTTCACTTTTAAGGCTTTTTATCCGGTCCATTCAATCTGAAAACCTAAACTATAAATACCGAATGCCACAGAATGTAAATTTTAAGGTTGAAACACAGAGAGAACTTGAGAGACTTCAAGCTTCATTATTTGATTATGCTTGACAGAGAAAAACATCAATTCCAGTTAATCCAAATACCAGGCTTACTGAGGAACATAGAGTTCTTCAAGAATCCATAAGAGATAGATGAATCCACAAAACCTGGGGTTAGAGAATCCAGGAAGTCTTTGATATTGCAGTCAAGGAGTTGGTGTAGGAGCGCGCAATCCAGGAGGGCTGTTAGATTGTAGTCAGGAATTGGTGCAGAGGTGTGCAATTCAAGATGGCTATCAGAATCTTAGTCAGGAGTTGTTGCGAGGCATACAATCCAGTAAGACTGTATTAATTTCAATTCGGAGGTCAGAAGGTTCGTGTAATCGTCTTGTCTGGTGGATTGTAAATTCGATCGTTTATAGTAGATTTTGACTAGTATAGCGTCCGAAGTTGTTACCTAGTAGGGGTTTCTCTGTGAACATTCAGTGTGATATTTACTATTTTATTTACTGTTTTCATATTCCACGGTATTCAAATATAGGGTTATTGGACTGTATGTTTAACCATATAAAGATAATTAATTAGTAACTTGTTGCTGGTTAATTATAATTTTTTTTATTCCGCATTTACACCTATTCACCACCCTCTAAGTGTTGTTTGGGTCGAACCTTATTATTTCAATATTGATATATTGTCTTGAATAAGCAAATATATGGCTCATAAAGAGCTCATGTTTCGAATTGACAATCTCACACACCGATTTTAAATGCTGCAACTCGAATTGACTCCTGGAAAGACAATTCGCTGATATTATATTTGTTAAATTCATAACACACTTGAAGTGTGATGATATTCGATTCTATTACAAAATCCTCCAAAATGAAAAATGGAACAATTGGTAAAGATTGTCTTATTAAGAAGGTATATATTCTTAAATAGTATTTAGACATAACATATTATAAATCCCATAAAAGGTTCAGGTACCTGAAATAATAAAAACTGAGATATCTCAATAAGTTATGCCATTATGGAAAAAGAAATAAAATCGAAAAAAATTAAAAAAAAAAAAAAAAGCAGTCGACAACAATTTTGCACATGTCGTATTGCATTATATTATGAATAGCGATGAATTGAAATAAATTCGTTGAAATATATCGATCGAAGAAATGATTGGTCAAAAAAAAAAAATGACACGATCATAGTAAAATTGAACTTACTAGAAAAACATGAAATTTTTTGATTTACAGTTTGAACACCTAAATGTGTATGCTTATGCGAAATGAATATAGAAAAAGTAAAGTCGTAATATGAAATGTACGGCTCTTTATAATGAATTCCTCAAAAACTTGTGTAAATAAATAAATTATCATGTGGTTGATGTACTCACAAGTCTCTATTTTATTAGTCTGACAATGCATGAAATTTGACATGCATATAATAAATTTGATTATAGCCAACTTATTTGGCATAACTATTAATGTTACGTTGAAAGATTTAATATGCTTGAAGCATATAATTCAAGTAATATTATTATGAGTGGCAGTAAATACACCTTGTAATCTTTTTTCCTTGACCGATGTTTTGTTCCGTTGGGTTTTTCTAGCAAGGTTTTTAACGAGGCATATTCTTTGTATAATGAATGTCTATAACCTAAAAGATATTTATCCTTAATATATATATATATATGGATCAAACTTGGTGTACATTAGCCCCATCACAATAGGGGGCCCATTTTTTTTTTGCAAGCGAGCACCCCTATTGTGAGGGGGATGTCAAACTTGGTGTACAAAAAGTTTTTCCCATATATATAACAAGAGCTATTTTTCAAACTATCTTAAAGTTTTGTCCATCTATTTTTTTTTATTTTTTTTGAAAACATTGCAATACAAGATATCAATATTGAAGACAGTGATCGCTTGATACAAGAATTGAAATCAAGGGGTAATTGTACTCTTTTTCCTTGGATCAAGATTTGTCCCATTGGATTTTCTTGACAATGTTTTAACGAGGCAGCAGTTTATTACTCTTCATATTTGTATTCTTTGTTGTTGGCATTTTTGTCCCATCGAATTTTTGTCAAATAATGTATTAAGAAGATAAATATTTTGTAATATGTCATTCAAGGGGGAGTGTTGTAAATAATAAGTTATTGGTGAATGACAATTGTACCCTTACAATCTTAGAAATTATTACCATAATTATCTCTAATCCTTCCATATAAATATAGGGTTTTGATTCCCATTATAATATACACTCCTATTTTTTGTGTTAAAAAAAATCACTGATTTTACATGACGGTAGTCTGGCAATTTTAATTCAAGTTCTCTAGGGCTAGAAAATTCACACACGAGAGGCCAAAGATCATCAAAATTAGAACTCTTTTCAATTCTTTTGGTTTCCATGATGAGTACAAAATTGGTCATATTGATGTTAAGCACATTGTTATTCAGTTTGAACTTGAAGAGGATTCCATTACAATATGGCTTAAACCTTCCATATTTATTGATTCATAATGAGTCATCAATTTTTTTTATAGGTCATAATGAGTCATCAATTGTTTCAATTTAAGTAAACCTACTTCATCTTCACATTTTCTTATCTAAAAAACTTACGTCAAATTATATTTTGAGAGATATTGAAAGGCCTCTATATGGATGCATCCACGGTCGATGGCATTATTTCACATGTATGGGTTGTCAACGAGTCGAATCGAACCACGGGCCGAAACTCGAGCCGGAGCAAAAATGGTTCGAACTTTTTTTTGCTTGTTGTTCGGCAAAAAAATTGACACTCAACCGAGCTTTCGACTCAGGTCTTAGCTGGTTGAGTCGGGGCCCAAACCGAGCTGACTCGTTCTTTTTTCTTTTTCTTTTTTTATATATATTGTATACATAGCTATATTTTTTTAAAATTTTTTTAATGCTTTTTGTTTTAAATTTTTTTAAATGAAACTCGACTCGGCTTGTTCGGGTCGAAAATGGCCTGTGACACAAACTGACTCGGGCTCGAGTAGATCCCCCAAAATGGGGCTCGACAGGAGTCTCAACTCGATGGTCCCGAGCCATGAGTCGGCTAGGCTCGAGCATTTCCTGAACCGAGCCACAGGCCGCCCAAGCCAACAAGCCACTTTAACATGCCTAGCCAAGTGTAGCTTCGGTTTGTATTGAAGTTGATGAGATGTGTCCATTAAACTAACAAAGTCAACAGTTATACTATATGTACATAACAATTTACAAAATAGTTTACTGATAGATGACATGACAAAATTTAGCCTTTGTTTGGTGTCCATTATTACAAAAAAAAAATGTTTTGAATAGTATTTTTAGAAGAATGTGTGATTAAAAATTAGAGAATTTTTTTTATTTGCGTGGATAATATTTTATTGTGTGAATGTATGTTTGAAAATGATCATCTAACAAAAAGATTTTCAAAACAATTGACGCCAAACAAGGGCTTACTTGGATCAAAACTCATCGATCAAATATTTTCCTAAATGTTCTAAATGGTAAATTTATTAGTGAATGACAATTGTATCCCTGTAGCCTAAAAATTATTACTATTATATCATAATATTTCTCTATAAATATAGAATTTTGATTCTCAATATAATACATAAAAGTCTATTGATTTTTATTCTTTATTCTTTTTTTTTTCTCTCTTTTTACAACACATTATCAACACGAAAGCTTAAATCTTTCAAAGTTTAGTGAAAGTAGTAATTTTTTTAATCAATTATCACGTTTTTCAAAATCAATTTGGTAATGAATTTTTCTTCATATAATACTAACTTGTGCAATAATGTGCATGTACAATCGTGCGTGTACAATTGTTGATTTGTGTATTTGTGTGCCATAATTCTGCCATGTAATGAATTCGGTCATGTCACACATTCTGCCAATAAAGAATCAATTTGTAAAGATTTTTTCTTATCCTCCGCCAACATACATAAAGTTGTATCGATTCTGTCAAATTTCTTTATATATATTAATTTTGTCGTGTGTTGAATCTGCTACCATTGTAATGAATTTGTTTTCTACCAATTTTTGCCCAACTTTTGTGTTGTCTCCCTATTATTACTACTATGAAACAAATATATTTTATCAAACATTGCGTGAATAGTATGCTTTAATTAATGTTTGTTTGTACATATAATAATTCTTACTTTAATTTATGTACTCTTTGCTCTAATTGTTTTTATGATTGTAATATATGTTTATGATGATTATTCAATATTCTTTGAGTATTTAACTTGATTAAGTACATTTATATGTTTTTTCATAAATTTTAAATTGATAATATATCATATTGTTACTCCTGAAGTAACACAACATTATAATTAATATTTCAGAATAATATTAATCGTAAATATATCTATTATAAATAGTTTGTTATTGCTCGTGAAATAACACAATATTATAATTAATATTCCTGAAAAATATAACTTGCTTTCAAAGAGCATGAATTATAATTTTAAATATTTTAGAAAAATACTGACATATTACTCTTGAAAAAGTAATAATAAAATACAACGTACTCTCGAATTAGCACATGTTTCAAAAAAATATATTATTTTAAATTAGTATTCATCCCTGAAAGGTAAACATATAATTTATGTCATGTTAATATTGACTACTTGATATTTAATCATATTCATCGAAACTAATTGTATTTTCTTTTTGTTTTATTATGTAGCTAATCAAATGACAAATATCACAAAACTTGTGTTTGCTGCACTGAACATATCTGGCAAAAACTATTTGTCTCAAAAGATTTGAGAGAGATAATAAAAGAAGGAAACAAATAATCCTAGCATGATCGTGCAGAAGCACTAATTTTCCTTCGTCATCATCTTTACGATGGATTGAAAAATTGAATATTTTACTAAAAAAGATTCACAGGTTCTTTGAAAAAAATTAACTGAAATATTTGATCATCAAAGAACTATAATTCTCCCCAAATCTCGTTATGAGTGGATGCAACTTCATTTGCAAGACTTCAAAACTGTTAGTGAATACAATTCTAAATTATTCAGAATATATTCAAAATTGATCTTGTATGGATAAAAAATCATTGATGAAGATATGTTGGATACAACTTTTTTCACCTTTCAAGCCACGAATGTGCTCCTACAGCAGCAATATCGTGAGTATGGTTTCAAAAATTACTCAAAACTCATATCTTGTTTGCTTGTGACTGAACAAAATAATGAACTGCTAATAAAAAACATAAGTCATGTCTAGCGAGTTCTGTACCATTGTCTGAAGCAAATTGTACTTCATTGCCTGAAGCAAATACAATATTAAAACAAGAATGTGGACGTAGACTCAGAAGTACACGTTGAATAAATCATGTACGAAATAATCAACAAAACTATCAGTAATAAGACAAAAATTTCAAAAGGTACAAAGTAAACGAAAATAGCACATCAAAAAAGGAGTATAAAGAAAGTTGCTTTAGTGTAGAATGAAAGGGTATTGGGCACACACCTATTGTACAGTAAAACATATTGTGGATCTCTACCCAAGCTCAATCAAAAGAAAGGGAATAGTGCACACAAATTTTGCTAATTATGATAGTCAAATTGATGTGATTCATTTGGATATCCTTGATTTCTTTGCTAATCCAAATGTGAATATTAACCATTTGATTGAGGATGATGTGATGGAAGATATAAAATTAGTTTACTTTCTAGTATTTTCTTTTGTTAATAAATTCAATTTAAAAAATTTCGCAAAAAAAAAAAATTATAATTTTATTATGTATCGTTAATTTCATAATATTTAATTATTTATACTCTTTTAAATTTAAATTCAAAGTTTTTAAAGTATATCTATTTTGTTATAGATTCATGATGGATTGTCAAAATACTTGGTTGATTGATAGTACAGCTACACATAATATTCTAAATAATTTTTGAACTTAACATTAGTAGAAAATAATGTTAACACGATATCAGGTGCATCGAATATTATTGAAGGCTCCGGAAGAGCTTATATTATTTTACCAAATAATGCAAAATTATATATTTATTATGCACTTTATTCTAAAAAAATCCAAAAGAAAGTTGCTTAATTTTAAAGATATCCGCTATAATGAATATCATATTCAGACAATGCAATAAAATAATGTTGAATATCTTTGCATAATTTCTTTTGTATCTGGCTAGAAGTAAATAAAAGTAAACTTTCATATACTCTCATCTAGCATGTATTATATACGAATCAAATATTATAATGAACCAGAAGTCGGTTGATCCAAAAAAATTATACTTTGACATGATTGACTTGGACGAGCTATAATGATGAGTCGAATAATAAACAACTCACATTGACATCCTTTAAATAATCAGGAGATTCTTTTACCTAATGATTATCCATGTGCGCTTGTTCGCAAGTCAAATTGGTCATTAAACTTTCAGCTACAAATGTCAATATTGAATTTTCAACTTCTTTGAAAAGAATTCATGAAAATATATGTGGGTCAATACACCCATCATGTGGACCATTGCGTTATTTTATGGTATTAATTGATTCTTTTGCTAGATGGTCGTATATTTGCTTACTTTCCACTAGAAATGTAGCTTTTGCTAGACTACTTGCTCAAATCATAAAATTACGAGCGTAATTTTTTGATTACTCAATCAAGACTATTCGTTTTGAATATGCTAGTGAATTTAGATCGCGACCATTCGATGATTATTGTGTGTCAATTGTGATTGTTATGAACATTCAGTTGTACATGTTCATACACAAAATGGTTTAGTGGAATCATTTATTAACCGTCGACAACTTATTGCGGACCATTACTTATGAAAACAAAACTCTGAACTTCTATTTGGGGACATGTCATATTGTATGTTGCATCATTGGTTTGTATCAGGCCAACTACATATTATCAATATTTACCTTACAACTAGCATTTGATCATGAACTTAATATTTCTCACCTATTGTTTTTTGGTTGTACTGTTCAAGTCCATATTTCACCTCCACGACGTACTAAAATGGGTTCCCAATGAAAATTTGGGATTTGTATAGATTTTGATTCACCATCTATTATTAAGTATCTTAAACCTTCAACGAGTGATTTATTTATTGCACGTTTTGTAGATTATCATTTTGATGAAATGATTTTCTCAACTTTGAGAGAGAAAAAACTATATCCTTATAAACAATGTAAAATTTCTTAGAATTAAACAATGTACCTCACTTTGATAGAATGTGAGCATGATGTTGAAACAATCATTCAGTTGCAAAGAGTTGCAAATCAATAGTCAAATGTATTTGATGATATAAGAAAAGTAACAAAGTTATTTATACCAGTAGAAAATATTTCAGCAAAATTGTTGTCCTTGCAGGACAATTTGTTGTAACAAATAAATCTCTAATATATCAGAAGAATGGTCGACCAGTTGGTTCAAAAGA
>CAIGRS010313918.1:0-11759 GCA_903798395.1 Fraxinus floribunda | reverse complement strand
CAAATTCCTATGCTTCATTCATAAACCACCAGAAGGGAATATCAATTTTATATGCAAAGAGATAAAATGGTAAAAAAAAGGCAGGCAGTGGTTTAAACCAAATGGCAAGAGCAAAAGAATTATGATGAAATCTTAAACATTATGAATAATAAGAATGCCAACTTATTTACCATTAAAAAAATTCATGAATAATTAAAAAATGAGAATTAAGCAAGGAAAGGAATACCACAAATGAGAAGAAAATTGAGAATTTAAACAATGGGTTCCCAAGAATAATCATCCTACACATTTGCTACTGCCGAAGTGAAAGTATACTACAGATATTCACCTGATTAACTTCAAATTCTGTCCGATCAAAGCCAGGAACAACAGTTTCTCGGAATGTTCTCATATCTGGGATCTCAGTTTCTAGGTTGCACACATATATAATGCCAGGGGTTAGGAAGCTGGTAAAACCAATAAAGATGATACTGTCCTTGCGTCGGGCAGAAATCTCGGATACTGATCCAATACCAATTGGCAAATGATGGAGCAAAGAACCCGTTTTCAAGTCCCTTAGCTGCAAAACATTTTTTACATCGCTCAAATAATTTACCACCATTTTATTGCCACTGACGACAACAGCTGATTCAAGCACGTCCTTTTCAGATTCTTTGAGTACTTCACTCCAAGAATTGGGTTCTTTCAGATCGACTCTTACTAGCTTGTATTTTGGAGCATCCTTATTAGTCCGAAAGGTGAAAACTGTGTCATCATTTGCCACATTCTCGTAACAAGCATCAAAACTATCAACAAGCTTGACAAATGGAAGCAGTTCCTTTTTCCCTTTATAGCCTCCAAGCCCATTAGGGAGCGCTAATATGTCACAGTAATAAAATTTGTTGACAGGATCACAATTTTCATAAGTATATAGAAGAACATACTGCACATCAGAAGAGAGTAATCAATAAATTAAAATCATAAATTGGGTCTCATGCAACTGCTAGATTATAAGAGAAATTAGATCATTTAAGTACAAGGCTAAAATTGTGCTCTTTTAACCACCAAAATAAATGTTTGCAGACACAGTAAACACTAGTTAGTTGCAGATTGACTCCGTTCAAGGATATTGGTGGAAGAGACTGTTTCTGTGGAATCACTGTCTCAAGAAACTTGTTGATGCCAGAAATAACCAAGTTCAACTCTTAAATTATCAACCATGGTTGGATTTGCCTGGACATGAGTATTTACCATGATTGTCAAGACCTTTCTATTGAACATCAAGATGATTCATTAAAGTAAAATAATTGTTAATACTTACAACTTCGTTCTCCTATGATAACAATTTATTTTTCTGATATTCTTTGTTAAAATATGTATCAAATGTTCAATATTTGATTTTTTTATCCATTATAAATTTAAATGTTCTAGTTGTTCCTTTCTATAACAGGTTGTCGATATGCAATCACATTTTGGCAACAATGGTTCTGTTATTGTCCAGTTATCATCATACTAACAGGCAGTCTTAAATGGATGAAAAGGAAAAGAAAAAATCTCTGTAAATCAGTATCAGTATCAGTGCTCAATTGCTCATGTATACTGCAGTCAGATCAGTACCTTCCCATCCTCTGTCACTGAGGCTGCACGTGTATGTTTAGGGTTGTGTGGATCATTCCAACACAAGATGTCTTCAGACTGATCAGTACCCAGGAAATGATAATACAGCTCATGATGTAGATTAGCATTGGTCTCTGTGCCAGCATCCAACTTTTCTCCATCCCTGGAAACAAATCATCTAATGTGAACATCATATCTGATCTAAGAACCTTAGCTCTACAAGTATCCAAATCTAAGACCCTGTTTGACAACCATTATTTTCAAACTCTTTTTTCTACATATTCATTTTTAACCATACGTTCACACAATAAAATATTTAGTACGTAAACTCAAAACTTTTCCGTACTTTTTAACCCCACGTTCTCCTAAAAGATCACTATTCAAAACTCTATTTTTCCCAAATAATGGTTGTCAAACAAGGGCTAAGTTGCATAAGCTACACAAGATCATTTCTACTCTAAAAAGCTTAAGATGCCGAATGTTGCTTTACTTTTTCATGATAGGTAAATTTTGTGAGAAAATAGTGTAATGTGTGAATTCTTCAAACTGATCAAATATTCCTCCTGCTATTAATTTCAAATTTTTTTTTTTTGATAATCGTGGATGTCTGGCCAGCATACGCACACCTCGACTAATTCCAGGGGGCCCTGAAGTTTACAGTCAGGTACTCGCCTCAATGCCTGAGAGAACTCGAATTGGTGACCATTGGGAAGCAAACCCAAGACCTGACTAATTGAGCAAACCCCTCAGGATTTATTAATTTCAATTTTTAAACAAAAAATAGTCTTGCAAGTACAATTTACCTTTTGCAACAATAAAATTAGGATCAGAATTTCTTTAAATTAAACACATAAATCATGTAAATCGAATGTGGATTTTGACTAGATCTGTCACTTACTCAGGGGCGGGGTAACGACTGTAGAAAAAACCTTTGCCATCATGTGTCCAACTAATACTCGAAAACTTGACCTGTAAGCAGAAACATACATCACTCTTGCCTTAAAAAAAAAATAACATGATACTACCCTATACAACATCACATATATAAAATAATTCTGTCGAAGAATCAAAAGTAAAAATCCATGATATATCTTCAAATTTTCAATCTTTACCCATGAGATAGTATTTGGCTCAACAATCTTATCTTCTATCCGCATAACTTTTATGGTAACCCAATCGCTTCCACTCAAACTAACACCATAAGCCAAGTATTTGGCTTCCTCACTAACCGAATACATACTCAGTGCCACTGTTCCATCGTCACTTAGTGTGTTTGGGTCAAGTAAAACCTCTGGTTCTCCATCCAAACTATCCTGTATTGTAACACCATCCCATTAAAACTTCAAAATCAATGCTAAATGTAAATTCAGAGTTTGCCAAACATTAAAAAATAAATAAATAATATTAATTTTGACTAAGGACCTGAATGTAGAGGACTTTTTGCGGTTGCAGACCAGTGTTATGGAAGTAAAAGTACTTGTCACCGGTTCTAAATGGAGCATTATACTTTGGAAAATCATATAGTTCTGTAAGCTTATCACGAAGTTTATCTCTTGTTTCACAGCTTTTGAGAACCGAATCAGTCAATTTCACCTGCTTTTCCACAAACTCCTTCGTCTCCTCAGAATCTGGATCCTCAAGCCTAAACACATTAATCAAAATTCATTAAACCAACACATGCTACAATAACAAAAAGACCCCAAAAGTCCCTCAATTCCAATCTTAAAGCAATCTTCAGAAAAACAAAAATAGCTTTCACAATACTTTCCCACATGGAATCTACACAAGGGAATAAGAATAATGTATCGAATCTGAAACTTTTCGTCCAATTTTAATTCCTAGGTACCCATTTCATTCTAACAAATTTAACGTCTGTATTTTTTTCAAACACCAAAATCATCAATAGATTCGCAAGTTTTTCTTCAAATATTTTACCATCGATACGGGTCGGCAATCAAAGTACCGTGATAATTATCAACAACAGATTCATCACGGCGAGCTGAAGGGTACACCAGTAACTCGTCAACGGCAGAAATGGAGCCCATTGAAGAAGACGTAGAGAGGTAACGAGAGAGAGAGCGTGAATTGGTTGGCTTTTTCTTGACGTTACTGAGGTGAGATAATTGTGGCTGCCTCTGTTTGACGAAATGTCTAGTAGTAAAATGGACTGCAGTGAAGTTGTGGAGAAATACTATACCGCGATTGATGCGTTCAATGGCAGTTATGGGCCGAGTACATGTTAACATCATTGGTGGGGAAATTGGACTTCGGATTAGAATTGGGTGGAAAATGTTGCCATGGATTTTGGACTATATTAGATTTTTTTTAATGCAAACGATCAGAATTAGGTTGAGAAGTGAGTCAAGTCGCTGGCTCTACTCGTCCCGCTAGTTAGTTAAGCAATGAGTCACTCATGTGAGCTCGTTGGCTCGTCATATTGAACAATAAAAATATATTGACGAGACAAGTCATACATTCGTTGAGCAAGCCTGCGACAAGCCAAGTGCAAGCAGATTGCGACGTAGATGAGCCGAGCATTTCGACTTGCTCTATTTAACACAATCCAATATAAATTAAATTAATCATTTCATGAAACTCACAATTTTTATCAATTTTTTTAAATTATACATTTAACTATATTGTACTCGAAAACATTTTGGAAATCCAATTGCTACAAAATTTTATTGCCATTTACAATATGCCCCGTGCTGAAAATACTTACAAGAAAGTAATACAAAATACGTCACGTAACAATATACACTTTACACGCCAATTTTCTTGGGGTGTCATGTAGGATTAGAAATCGTAGAATCTCGATGAGCTTGTGATCAATCAAAACATGTAATTACAGAGGTTGAGATGTATCTATTGTGTAATTACAGTAAAAGCAATGAAATCAAAGACGAAACAGTCTTTTATTTTTGCTCGAGCCCTTTAGTTTAGAGTCTTTAGACCATGAAAGAACCGATGTTTTTCCCTCTACAGTGCCATTGAGAAGCCCTTGAAACAACATAGGGAATAAAATGCACCTGCAAAAAATAGAAAAGAAAAAACTCAACCCAAATATGAAACCTGACATCTTCGTAAAAATTTTAACGGAAAAAAAAATTATTGCAAGAGGAAGAATAAGATGAAAGAGAAGGGATGTGGATAATCGTAGCAGTTCTAACGAGGCCTGAGATATGACAGTGTCAACGAAGAAGCGGTTTGACAAACTCGATGAAATCTCTATTCTCGTGGAATCGCCAAAAAGGATTATTATTGGTGTACATAGAGGCACCATTATGTACTTTTAGCACTTTCCCACCAAAAAATGGTCAACGATACACTTAAAAGTTCTAGGCTAAATTGCGTGTGCCATCCTCAGACCTTTCTTTTATTTAATTTTCTTATATGAATTTAAGAGAAGATCTGTCTTTGCAGTCAAATTAACAATTATTTTGGATGAAACCATGAGTAGCTGTAGAGACTAAATGGACATAAAAGGGAAGATTCAGAGTCGTAATGCCAAGAAACAAATGTTGGAAGACACAATTAAGCCAAAATTCTAGAAATGCCAGAACACAGCACGTACTGTCAGTAATTCACAAAAGAATTACTCGAGAACATCACTTCAAGGCGCTATTAATTCGCATGCAACATTTAACAGCAGTGTCATCTATTGTGCAATCCACATTTATAAAAATGGTGAAGGCAGAAATTATTAGCAGGTCAAAAAGACCATTCATATTAAGCACAATTCCATTAAAGCTTAGAACTAAAATACCTGAGAATTATTCCGAATGCCATATGTCTGAAGTGCAGAGTTGTCGTCAAGTAGCTATGCATTGTGGTATGAAAGGCAAAAATTGGCCCATACATGCTTCCTGCAAACCAAAAGAGTGTGAATAAGCACATACGTGGATCTTGTAGCTCCAAACAAATAACAAAAATGGAATTAGCCTTAATTTGGAGTCAGCTACATAAATCATTTTTCTCCGCTCTGTTTGGTTCATTATCACACCTACTCAAAGATTCGAATCAATTAAACCTCTAGGTATGTAATTTTAGTTTTGGTCTTTCCTTCCCTCCTTTCATTTGTTCTATTGAGATCCCACCATTTTTATAAATATATATGCACATCTTTAAATTTACGCAAAAGATGCGTGAACCACCTAAGTTCTCATTTCTTTTAAGACTTAAAACCAGAAGTCTTTCAATTTTAACCAGCATTCAAGAAGCAATGGAGTTCCAAAAGTTCATCCATAATGAATGAAGTGTATAAGCGAATTCATAAAACCAAAGCGATAAGGCTCTTTTTTCGGATTCCAAATATGAACAAGGATTCCAAAATTTGGCGATGGCCCATCCTTGTCTCCTCCATATCATTTCTCCTGATTGCTAATTTCAAATATTTTACAGTTGCAGAATTCATCATTGCCACATCTTCAATCAAAAAAACAACGAAAAATGGAATTAAATCCGACATTAACATCTGGTACAAAAACATAATGCAAACTGTTCGTGAAAATGCCTAGCTGAGAAAAATTCAAGTACCTATAGAGGTGCCATCTTGTTTCACGACGCAGATGCGCATGGCGCTGCCGATATCCAAGTTGATTGTAGTTTTCACTTCAGACAGCGTAGGGTTCTTCGTTACGAAGGACAGTATGCGATCATTGAGGAGTGCCGCCAATGTGGACTGTTATACTCTAGGCCGGTGTTCGCTGCAGCGGTGCTGACGGCTTTCGCCGGAATCGTACCATCGGAAGATGCATCCATCTTTTGCAAACCGGTGAAACTGTCCGATTTATTTTCTAAAAAAAAATTGTTTTGGCGAAATTTTTGGGATAAATTAGGGCTGGCTCCCCAAACTTTCACCTGGTGTGATTATGAGTCTTCAACTTTCAAAAGTGATGTTTTAAATCCCCAATTTCTACAATCCATCAACTTAGGTTCTAGGTGATTGATTCCAGACAATTGAGGATTGATTTTCATTTTTAATATAAAATTGTAAATATGATGGATCAAATGGATCCTTTCCGGCTTTTCGAGTCAAATCAACTTTCAATTTGGTTAAAATCGACTTCTTTATTAAAAGTTTTATATATAGCAAAGTTGATTCGACTTGTAGAATTTTAGTGAACAACGCTGAGGGAAAAGGAATGGATATTTGAGATATAGAGGCGTAAATATGAATTGAACAATAGTATATCAATACAGTTTACTTTTATAACGCAGTAACAAATGAGACAACAATGCGCAAGACAAATAGACCACTACTCACAAAACAAACCAAATTTCAAGCACTCCGTTTGGGCGGTGAGTTCCGCATCTCTATCACCTTCCTCCATGTCTCTCGGCTCGAAATCTCATCCCACCACCTCCCAACATTCTTCCTCGATGTGAGAAGTTCCCCTCTACCACACTCATTCACCAAGTACTGCAACATAGGTAGGTGAGAAAGATCGGCCAACGTGAATTCATCACCAGCTAAATAAGGACTCTCTCCAAGCCTGTTCTCATACACATCAAGCACTTTCCCAAGCTTCACTTCATTTTGCTTGATCAAATTCTCGTCTTGCTTGATCTTCATCCTCGGCACAAAAGCTAGTTGGAACACAAGAACTGCGGTTGGTGGGTAAAAGTTTTGGCCTTCAGCCTCTAACCATTGATCAATTGATGCCTTCTCTAACGGGTTTGTACCAAACAGTCCCTTGTTTCCCTGATTTGCATACTTATCACAAACGTATCTTGATATGGCTCTGGATTCTGGTTTCATCAAAGACATGAAAGAGTCCAAATCAATAATTATTGTCCTCACATCCCACTTTTGAGACGAAGTATTCTCTCTGTTTTGTCGCTCGTTCAAGTTTAGAACATGGTCGTCCAACATATTTTTGGATGGAAACTATCATTAAGGACTACGGGTGTCTTAACAGAAATGCAACAGGTTGTAAAGATTGGGGACGGAAGCCACATTGTAGCTGGATTTCCCATACTAAACATGCTCCTAACAGTTTAGTTTTGAGGGAAGCCATTTTCATTTCAAAATAAACTAAGGGGGGGTGGGGGGTGTATTTAAATTTTTATTCTTTTTATTATAAGGGGAAGGGAAAGAGAATTGTGGTAGCGTATTTGAGAATTTCACACTATTTTCTACACCCACGTAAATTCTATTTTAAAAGGTACTTTCATTAATTCCATAAAAATATATAAAAAGTCTCAGTTGAATTCATCCCTGGAAAAATTCCCTACATTCTAAAATCTCCATTAGCAAATTTCAGACCGTAGAGATTATCGTGAACAGAATAAACAACTGACAATATAAATCATTTTTACTTAGGAAACAATGAGAAGTTCAGAAGTATGTAGAGATTACCAAACAGTGTAATGCTCTCATCTTGAAACACTGGTACTTGCCCAAATGGCTGTTCAAAAATCATAACCAAAGTTCCAAGGAATATAAAGCCCATAAAATTCACCTTGCATAAACAAAGAGAAATCCACCAAATTAATTCAATAAATGCAGAAAATCTACCTGAAGTTTGAGGTAATCGGGTTTCTTTTGTTCGCCTCTGACCAAATTGATGGGGATAAGTTGAAACTGGACATCTTTCTCAAGAAGGCAGGTCAGAACCCTTGATACGGCGGCGGAAATTGGTGGTCCGTACACTTTAACCGCGCTCGCCATTGGAAGAATTGAGAGGTTGATGGGATTTCTTCGTCTTGCTCTTTTTGCTTCTGTGTTTCATTTTCAGCCACGCGTAAATTAAACCTCAGCCGCCCAATTGGTTTCTTTCAACAAGAGCCCAAGTGATCCGTTAATTTGATTTCAAATGCAAGTCCAAACTAAGGCCCATTTAATGTAATATTTCTTTACAAGGTTTCATCTTTCTCAAATAAGGCAATTTAGTTCTTGAGTTCATCAATTGTGCAACCAATGTCCTTCTCAAATTCTAACGTGTGGAATTTGATCCCAGAATTATAGATTTCATTCGATTTTGTTCTTCCTTTTCAATTGCTTGAAACCAATCGAACACTGAAACAAAAGAAAATCGATCTAAGTTAAGTAGAAATCAACACTTGACGATATAAAATCTTAGAATGCGTTTGATGGATATTATTGAAAAAAGAATGTATTTTAAATAGTGATATGATGAGAAATATGTAGTTGAAAAGTAATGAAAAGTTATTGATGTGATGAAAAATATTATTTTATTGAAGAATGTACGGTTGAAAATGAGTTTTGAAATAATGTATCTTGAAAAAATGTGTACCAAACATGGACTTAGTAATTTGGTTCATAGTGCACAAAACGCACTTAATCAGTGCAAATGGTAAGCCAAGGACAAAACAGATTGCATTATTCAGATGAGATTCTTCTTATGGGAATTAATATACTATACACAGTTCACTGAGAAGGAGTTATGGGGACGATTCCTTTATATTTATTCATTGCATGCATGTGTGTGTGTGTGTGTGTGTGTGTGTGTGAGAGAGAGAGAGAGAGAATATTGTGTCTTAATTTATGGGGTGGTTTGTTGACATTAATGTCTGGTCCTCCTTTACCAGTGTTGGGTAGTCGAGGGTTTTAAATGCACCAACAAATCTTTCTTCTTAAACTCTACAAAAAGGATCAAAATTTCCTATTTCTCCCTTGCCCTTCTCACCTCCTTCTCCATTCTTCTCCATTGCCCTCTTGTCAAAGAAAATGGCACAATGTTTGTGTTTATGATCTTTTCTTGTTTTGTTTTGTCTACGTACTGAAACTTGAAATAGTCACTGTGATGTTGGCTCGGCTCACTCAGAAGTCAAGTATAACCTAAACCTTATGTCGAAAGATGTAAGATTTATGATTAATGCGTTTGATTGAGCCGCGCCAATATCTTAGTGTGCTTTTTCATTTATAAACTCATCTCTTGGAGGACTACCCAAATGTACTTCAATCTCAAGGTTTGATTTTTTTTATTTTTTTTTCCGGATTTCCAATGTGAAAAGAAAGCAATTTATCAGTTTATGCAATACTCTTTACCATTGCAGTGTCTCAAATTAGGGTTTCAATTTCTTTGCGGTTTGCCTTGTTTTGTATGGTTTAAGTGAAGCTACAATGAAATTTCTGGTTCGACATTTTTTTTTTTTTTAATATATATTGAACCGTAGTAGTTCTATGAAACCTAATGGAGTGATAAGACAAAATATAAAGATAAAATTATAAAAAGACAATTTTTTAACACTTTAAAGTTTTAGTTGAAATGATTTAATGCGGTACTATATCGGGACTTCAAGTCTCACCATCACTCGTTTACGAAATTGTCTCGTTTCATGTCTTTAATGATGGAAAGAAATAAATCTGACCTAACAAACAAGTATTATTGAAAGAAGTACCAATGCTTGTGTGGGCAATACTACATTTATTATTTACCAAATAAAGAGAGCATTTATTAGACTTAGGTGGTCACACATTGTTACTACAAGGAAAGCAGTTTTGGAGATTTTCAAATTTTGACATTAAGAAGCCAAAAATAGATTCAAAAATAAAATGAATTAAAATGTTGTATATATAATCTATAGAGCCAACATATACATATGCACATACGTATACATGCATGTATGTATACTGTATACATACTGGACTTTCATTCGTGAATTAAAGATCATAATAAATGCAAACCTTGGGTGACAAAACAAGTCAACAAATTTAATCATTTCACCATATCTAGGCCTTGTTTGATACGGATTGAAATCGGATTTTAATCTAAATCAAAGTCAAAACGATCAATATTAACCACATCTTTCATGGTCCCACAACTTTTCAACCACACATTTCAAAGATTTTTGTCACAATCTACTAAAAATCTAATTTTAATTCCCACCAAACATCCTCCTACTGTACTTTTCATCTTACTTGCAATTAATTTCATTTCTTCTTTTCCGTGACCTTAATATACACATCCTATTGTACTGATCGGAGGCGTTCAGAGTGACTGAAGGAGTCAAAAATCAAGAAGTGAGTTATTTATACCGAGCATTATTCTCTGATTTGATTATGTTAGGGTTAGTTGAAGAGAGTAAATGTGAAGTGGGATTGTTGGGAGAATAATAAATATTTCGAGCAAATTACATAGGTACAGATAGGGAAGAAAAAGATTATCTCCGAACAATGTTATCACTTTCCAACATTAGAGCTGTTTGCTTTTAATTTTGCAGTCAGACAAAGATTCCCTTATTAAATAATCCTACCATGCTATGCTCATTGACAACTTGTTTATGACCTAAGTTAATTCATTTTGTGTGTCTATTGAATGCTTCTATTCAATTTTTCACCGACATTTTTTTTGAATTCGACCTATTGTAAGGGCCCATTTGATGGGTTTCTACTTTTACTTCTCGAAGAAGGGAGCACTTCTATAAAATGGTACAAACAGGTTAGAAAAGCAATTTCTTAATTTTTAAAGTAATTTTTGACATTTTATAAGTCTTTGTCAAATGTAGTGATGGCAAAAAATTCCGCTCTATCATATCCCGATGGAGCTTCACCCCGAATGGAGCCAAAAAAAACCCGGGTTGGAGGGGCGGGGTGGGGCGCCCCGAACCCGTCCGGTGAAGAATAAAAAAAATTAACGACAAATTAAAAAATATATTAGTTAACTGAAATTTTTTGGAAAAAAAAAATGAACTGGGCAAACCGGTGCCCCGCACCCGCCCCGCCCCGCCCTTCTAAGGCGGGACGGGGCAGGGCACCCTCGCCCCCCCCCCCCCCTCCCGTTGTCATCTCTAGTCAAATGGGCATTAATAATGTTGAGCGTCAAAATTTTAAATGGGTTCAAATAGTCCCGCCCCGCCCCGCTCCGCTTCGAACCGAACCCGTCATGTTGTCATCTCTAATCAAATGGGCGTTAATAGTGTTGAGGGTCAAAATTTTAAATGGGTTCAAATCGAAATTGAATATGTGATCAAATATTGAACAAACAGCCAATGATCAAGTTATAGGGTGTAAAAAAATACATATATAACATGGCATGTATATCAAGGTTGAATCGCATCTCAACAGTGGCGGACCCAGTATTCGAGTCCAGCCCGGGAGGACGTTGACTGGCCGAACGTTGACCGTCAATGTCGACAATCAACGATTTTAAAAGTGACGTCGTTTATTAATATTTAATGATATAATATTAAAAATT
>CAIGRS010313900.1:0-12783 GCA_903798395.1 Fraxinus floribunda | reverse complement strand
TTTCTTAATCCGTGTGAAAATAACCATAGGACTATCTTTTTGGGACGGAAGGAGTAGTATTTTACGCGTAGTACACTAAATTATACCTAAAATTATTAGTAACTCTTAAGAATAAGAGCATGTTTGGTACAGTTTAAAATCCAATTAAAATTAAAAATATGGTCGTTATTGGGTCCCACCCGTCTAATAAAAGTCAACAATAACGACTATATTTTCAATTTTAATATGATTTTAATCTCTACCACACACCCTCTTCGTATGAACTTTAAATCTTAATATTATATCAAAGTCGATTAAGCTTACATGAACAAATCGATCTCTTAAGAATAAGAGCATGTTTGGTACAGTTTAAAATTCAATTAAAATTGAAAATATGGTCGTTATTGGATCCCACCCGTCTAATAAAAGTCAACAATAACGACTATATTTTTAATTTTAATATGATTTTAATCTCTACCACACACCCTCTAAATAGTATTGGGTTTAACGGAATTATGGATAATAAATAGCTAGTGTTTAATTTTGACCAAAAAAATAATTTATTAGTAACTTTTTATGAAATATCAATAGATGTCGTCTCTAACTAGTGAAAAATTAGGGTTGGACTTCTTGTCCTTTCCTTTAGTGTGGCACTGGTTCCCTAATTTTCGAAGGTGAGGTGTTTTTACTGTTTGACATTTTCACCACAGCGATGTTGGAACCCCAGATGACGGAATGTGGTATCATCGGTTATTTGGTTGACTAAAATGACGACTAAGATGACAAATCAATTAAAAATGGTAATTCGAAAAATGCTTAACTCACGTCGATTCCACAAGTAACACACTTAACCCATGTTTGTCTCTTTTTAAAATAGAACTCTTTAATTTTCGTACTCATTTTTAACAATATATTCACACAATAAAATATTTTAAGCGTAAACTCAAAACTTTTCTTACTTTTAATCACACATTTTTTAAAAAATCGTGATTCAAAATACCATTTCTTCTTAATAATGGCCACCAAACAAGGGATTAATTGCCTCATCTAAATGTCACATCACTACTTATGGATAAGCTAAAGAGATGATGAATAACATTATTCATTTAATTGACATATTTATTATTTATCCATGTCTTGGTACTAATTATATAACAAGTTTCAATTACTTAATATATCGATTAAATAGTGGCATGAAGTACTGAATGCTCCACACTTTGAGAGTGCTAAATTTTTTCCCCTTAGATCACATTGGAATAGCAAATAGCAACACACAATGGTCAAATGTTATGTCACTTGAAGCATATTGAGTGACCGTTAACTATTCCAAGGTATTATAGTTAGTACAAGTATCGCAGTGGAGAGACAATTAAGTTAAAGGACGGTTATTTATGGATAATAGATTTCAACTTGAAAGAAATAATAGAAAACAATATCATGATGAATTTATGAAACTACTAGTTGTTGATTCTCGTCCTTCACTTATTTTTTGTTTAGATCTCTCATTCATTTGTTAGTTTTATATTCCTCGTCAAAATTCATGATATATTTGAGTATTGTTTTGACTTATCATGGAAGTAGCCCTTTTAGTTTTCTCTTTCGTTGTTATTTATATGGACATTGATATATGCCTGTAATGGTAAAGGTCAAAAAATTTCTTTTGTTTTGTTTTTTTATGTACTTTATTTTATAATTAATTATATAAAATAAAAAATGAAAAAAAAAACAAAAACTGAAATTGAGGAGGTAGAAGTGGGAATGACATAGGCCTTGACCATATAATGACCAATCATAATCAGTCTATTTATGGACGTTATTACCCTCATTAATAATGACAATGACTTGAGAATTGTCCAAATTTTTGGTGATTGTATTTGTGTGGATTACTTTTGTAGGGGTCCGGTTAGTAATTAAGGCGATGGTTGGAACATATCTCATAAAAACCTAACAATGTGGAAAATATAAATTCGTAGATTTTATAAAATATTTTTGACACTTCAAACGAATATAATTGAATGAGATTATAGATAATAGAGAATTAAATCTTTGTGAGGTTACGGGCGAATGTGACGAAGTAAATCGATGAATTAGATTATCCTAACCTCGCTTTTTCACTTCGTTCACTTTATTAATCCCAATTAGTATCACGGAGCCATATTCCTCCTAACAATATTGAAGCATAGTTTGTCATCCCAATCCTTGAAAGTTCTACTTCAATGATTTTATGGAGGGTACAATTTGTTATTGAAAGTTATGTGAACGATCGTTTGTTATTTTGTTCAATCTTGTATATCGTATATTTGTGTCCATGATAGACTTTAATTGAAGGTTGAAGCGATTCTTACAAAAGATTATAGTTTATGGCTACCTCATAAAAATGCCACAGCTAGCTTATTTTTATTTGTTGGAATGCCGACAATTTAACCCTAAAACTACAATAATAGCACGCAATACCAAATAGGTAAAAGAGACACAATTGAACAAATCGAGCAGTCCCAAATTCTAGAAGTTGAGGAATACATTGAGTTAATATAATAAAAAATAAAAGATTTCGTAACAAGGGTTTCTTCGAATTTGATGAAGATTGGCCCTCGAGTATAAAGAAATAAGTTTGGAGTGGTCCTAAGCCTAGTTCGGTCATGACAAGTAAATCCCAAAAATCAAAAAGTTGAGGAATCTTGAATACAAGGAGTTTAAAAAAGAAAAATGATTTTGTAACAAGGGTTTCTTCGAAGTTAATGAAAATTTGCCCTCGAGTAGAAAGAAATGAGTTTGGAGGTGGTCCTAAGCCTATAGTTTGATCATGACAAGTGTCTTTCTAAGCATCAATATTCTTGGAACATTAATTATCCAATTACTTTTTGGGGTTTTCAGTTGGCTTAATAAATATGAAAAAAAAAAAGTAAGAAAAATAATAACATAAGAGCAAACAACATTTTTCATATCTTTCATTTTATATCGCAAGTTGCTTATGAATTTAAAATTTATTTTAAATACTAATATCCTACTTTTAACTCTAAGAACTAAGATCGAGTGACGATCATGAGTCGCCTACATCGTCGGACTACTTTCTTATAACATAAGATGAATATTCACTTCATATGTGACAATATTTGTATCTTCGACTCAAATGCCAAACTTGGATATATTCATCTTTTTTTATCGACTATTCAAATTCACGTAATAAAGAACAATTGATTTACTACCTAGGCTAGATTTCTACGTGCACGATAAGTTTACATGAGGAATTACGTGAATTAATGAAATTATCTTTTGAAAATGACAACCATCAAGGTATTAGCGGACAAAGACTTAATATACAAAGACTTGATGTAGAAAAAAATAAAGTAGAGGGGATAGATTAATAATTGCAAAGACAAACCCTAATTTACCCCCAATAACATCTTCATAATTAGAAGCCCTATTTGGCCCATATTTCAGGCACATTAAAATTTACATTTTTATTTTTCTAGTCATTTTCAACTACACATACTTCAATAAAATAATATTTTTCATCACATCAATAACTTTTCCTATTTTTTCAATCACACGTTTTCCATCAATCTATTATTCCATAATACATTTTTTTCAAAATAATGTAGCCCAAACGCACCTTTGATATGCCATATTGGAAGAGTTGGTTACAATAAACGATTTTCACTTCGGTTGATATTTACTTAGGTACGATCTTTCTTGTCACGGTGTTTGGACAAAAGAACCGACCTTATTTAAAAAAGAAAAATGAGCCATCTAGATCGAGTTTGTACACATTTGAAACAAGACATTGTAGTCGGATTTTCATTAGAATTATCCAAGAAGATCTACCTCTGAATCACCTGTTTCATACCACTTTCGAAACTTTTGATTCCCAAACAACTACTTTTGAATATTCAAATGTTAAGCTAGTCATCTTTTTTTTAAAAAAATAAATAAATAAAGATTGGATCTCTTTCCTTGATAGATGCCATTGAGCTAACTAAAAGCCCACTTTTGAATTTAANCACTTTCGAAACTTTTGATTCCCAAACAACTACTTTTGAATATTCAAATGTTAAGCTAGTCATCTTTTTTTTAAAAAAATAAATAAATAAAGATTGGATCTCTTTCCTTGATAGATGCCATTGAGCTAACTAAAAGCCCACTTTTGAATTTAATTAATCTGAGTTTAATTAAATGAACGTGCAATTAAGAAAAATAATTACTTTTGCTTTATTGGTGACGTGGCCGACCGCGTCGTCTGTTGTGGGCCCACATGCATATGCGATGTCGAGAGCTCTTATTTTTATTTATTATTATTTTTGGATCCATTTACTTTGTCCTGTCATTACAATCTTTGAATATACCCCATTTGCACCTGAAGTTTTCGATAGTTACATTTTTGCCTCAATTAAAAATGGAGTATCTTAACTTGTGTTATTTGCACTGAAGTCCTTAAACTCTTTTTAAAATTCATAATATTATGATTGAATTTTTTTACTTCAAAATATTTTAAGATAAAATTTAAATATCATTTTTTATCAAGCGAGGAATCTAAAAATAATTAGATTATGGCTGTGTTCGATAGAGATTTAAATTGAAAAACTAACCGTTATTGTTGACTTTTATTAGACAAGTGACACCAAATAATGACTATATTTACAATTTTTATTGTTGACTTGTTAATTAGCGTGTTAAAACAAAATTGTCGCAGTGAAAATGATATAATATAATTAAGATTTGAGACCGACCCACATGTTAAATTTCATATTATTCTTCGGTCATTGCACAAAAAGTTTCTTTGATAAAAAAACACACACAATTTATTCTCTTTTGAGGGACTTGTGGTCCTCGGGTACTAAAGTAGATTATTTTTTTCAGGTGATATTCGAATTTGACTTTAGATTTTTGTGCATTTCATTATCAGCAGATATATAACACACATATTATTATTAGTTACGTCTTACGAATGTAATAATTAATTCCTATATCTCGATGGATATCAAAGTATTGACTATTCCCTCGATATTTCTATATAAAAATTGTTAGAAAATATAGGTTATGAGTCACTCATGTGGAGTGACCCGACTCACAAGACATCAAAGGGTTTGATTTGAATTTGGAATTCAAATCTCCAAAACCTCTCATAACTCCCATAATAAAATTTTCAATTTTTTTTGTCTAGCAATGAAGGGAAAAAAGATGGTCGAAAATAAGTAAAATTCGTATGGAAAATCACTCAAAAATAGAAAAGCACCTAAAACCACATATATTGCATGAAAACTTATAAAATCAAGAATTTTGATTGTGGATAATAATCTCCTTCATTGTGATCGGGATTAGGACCATTGGAGAATAAGGAAAATCAGATTTTGGAGTTTTGAAATTTAAAGTAATTCAACCAATATAAGGATCTTGTAATCATTTTAAGTAAGAAACTTGACTCGAAATTCATATTCAAGTATGCTTCGAATTACTTCAAATATATTAGCGATCTTTAGTCATTATTTTTTTTCACCAAAAAAAGGGAAGAAAATTAGTCACCAACTTATAGTTAGGTTCATCTATGTCTATGGAGAATTTAAGACTATCGGACAGGTCCAATTACTGGTATAGGATTAAATTATTAATTTAATATATGCAAAAATTATTAAAATTAATGTTAAAAATAATTCGAGTGTAGCTAGTCAAATATTGACTGCTCTGATTAGAACTTTTATATAATGTTTTGAATATAATAGCTGGAAACATTATTTGAATATTTAATTTCCAATTCTTGCCTTTATTGATATTACCCTACCAGTTTTTGTGGAATATATAATATTTTTCTGTTGTTGTGTTTAAAAATAAGTTTAATTTAGTTACTTATTTTATCATAATTTTACTTTTTTATTAGCACGTTCAGTGCCCCACTTTGAAATAAAGTCAAGTGCTTACGTAGAATTCCTTACCTTTTTTATTATTTTATTATTATTTTTTTTTTTTGTCAAAATCGGCCTCTTACATCAAGAGACTGAAAATCTTCTCTTGATAACTGTTTAGTTAATTATATTTAACACGAAATTTATCAAAATGTTCATTATCCTTCAAGTTGGATACATGATCAATTATTCAGTTAAGCTGGTAGTTAAGAATTGTGAGTTCATACTGGATTTTAAGATTATTTTAAGAGCATCTTCAAAAAAACCCTCTATTTATAAAAATATCTTATGCACAATAAAGAACTTCTTTAAATTATTTAGGTAGAATTTTTCATACAATCCAATAATAATTTTTATTTTGGCTCTTACAGATGTTCTAAGCCAAACGTTTTGGTGAAAGCCTCACAATTAATTATAGAGGCTCGTAGAACCGAATGAGTTCTATTCAGACTAGTGATCCAGCTCAGGGTTATTAACTTCAGCGCATACTTGACTTTAAGATTATCTCATATACGATGTGCTTGTGAGAACCTCCCATGTCAATAGGAACTTAATGAGTCCCAACTCGGACTTATGATGAGGTTAAGAACTTTGTGTAAATATTTTTGACAAGTCAAAATGAAATGGTCCCGAGTCTTAGTTAGAAAAGGAGTGAGGACCACATCAATCTAGACGAATAGCTTAGTCTCAAGGGTTGATCGCAACCGCTAAACATATTGGTATAATCTGTCACAACATGTGATCTTTCCATTATAAGAATTCTACGTTGTCATCTACTGCAAAAGTCTTCACTCATTACTCAACTCTCCCTCTAACCATAGAAGGTAGATAATCAGGTAGAGTTTAGTCTAAAACTATATCAGTTATAGAGAAATTCGATTCACGTAGCACTACACATACGAGGTACATTTTATATATTCCACTCGCTTTATACACTTCCCTTTTCTTTCACAAGTATCGCATGAGTTAGCAACATCTTGCATTCCATCTTTGTCCATTCAATAGATTTATTTCGAAAAGACTAACAATTTAAAATTTAAAATTCTACTTTAACAAGGAAAGTAAAATTTAAAATTCTACTCTATTGTTATCTTCTTACACATGTAATGAGGTCATACTTGATAAGATTATCATATTTCCGAGGTGCTAATGAAGAACCTCTCTAGAGACTCATAGCACCTAAGTAATAAAGCATTATTCTTAGGAATTAGACATCATTTTTTTTTTTATCTTATCACATCTACCCCATTACTAGGAAATTCAAATTAAATAATATCGAAGAACGTGGTTTAGGTAAATAATATGTATTATCTCCTCACAAAGATGAGCAAGAACCTGTGTTGGCTAATGTTTTCTTGGGAATCCCCATGCATTAAAATAATTTCTTTAATTTATTCATCACCATGTTCATATCTCTAATTCTCTATCCAAGACAATTAATATAATCTTTTATATATAGAGAGAAAAATGATCTAAATAAGCAACGGTAACATATATAGCATATTAATTTATTGATGGACAATTTGTTTTTAATTTATTATTACAAAAACAAATAATTTAAACTGAAAAATTTACATTTAGATATGGTCCTCCTTTAAATTCTTGACATGAGAAGTTATTTTCTTTCATTGTTAAAATCTCGATTTACGTGATTTATATTTTCTATACAGATGTTTACATTTTAAACCAGATTACCGCTCACTAAGAGACTTGATTTCTCAGCTCTCGCCCTCGTCCCATCAGTTTAAGGGTCCATTTGTAGAAGAGCTTCATGAGGAAAACATTTTGCCAGCTTCTTCTAAAATTTTCTAACCAAATAATTAAAGCACTTTAAGAAAATTATCTGAATATATTCAAAAGCAGTTTCTTAATCTCAGAAACAAGTTTTAGTTTTTCAAAAGATCTACCAAACAAGGCCTAAGTCAAATGAAAAGCTTGCAAGAAATGTAATATGATACAGGATTCAATGTATTTGGAATAAAGCTTAGTTAATTGATATATGTCCCAATTATAGATAACGCGAATTATTTTCCTTTTTCCAAAAAGGAAAAAAGCCTTAGATAATATTCACTTTTAAGTAATCTTTCAAAACCTTTAAATTGTGCAAAGAAGCATAGGATTCCCATGTAATCTTTAATAGTATAATATATTGAGAGAGAGAAAAAGAATCCTTGAATAATGCTTAAGGCATTATGAGACAAGTCTGCAATTAGATAATATTATCCTGTCATTATGTTGCATAACAATGCTGCAGATTAATTAATTTGGTCCCTTAAAGAACTAGCAAACCAAACCCTAACAGTAAAAATTGCTGGCTCTTATTTATTAATTTTTCAATTAATGACATCAATAAGTGTATTTATTAAGATACGTCTTCCATCGATAAATGTCAATATTCTTAAGTGAAATAGCATAAACCCTTAAATGTTGGTTAGTATTTTTATATGTAACTGATGTACGAGCTAACTCTTAATATGCCCCCCCGAAGATGGTTGCTCATTTTAAATAATTAATCTTGAGATGTGATTGCTCATTTGAGTTTTCAGTCAGATTAGATGGCTTGTTTGAGCAATATGGATTATCCTTTTCCTTCAATTCATATGATGCATTTGGAACATGTCGACCAAAAAGAATCAATTTTGATAGACCGTTGTGGATCCGGTGATGACTAGATCAATGCGTTATTGTTTCAAAAGAAAAATTCAACCTTATTAAGATGAGTTGGTTAGTATTGTTATATTTAATCGATATGAGATTTTCCTTAAACATATACTAAACAATTTTTAGGTAAGGATGATTTAAGTTTGATACGTACACAATTTTATGATATACTTAATCAATGTAGTTGCCCTCACCTTGTTGGATTCTAGTTTGGGGGTGTCCTCAATTGAGATTATGATGAATTTTAAAAAATCCTTCTAAATTTAGGTGTCTTGAATTGAGATTTTAATGAAATTCAATGAAATCCTTTAAAATTTAAGTATCCTCAATAATCAGTGAATTTATAAAGATTTCATTAATAGAAGAATTTTAAAAGGTTTAGATGAATTTCAAGTTTAAAAATACATATAATCAAATCTTTTGAAATTTCGTCATATTTGATGTAATTCTTATAGAATTTATGGAAATAGTAGTTGAGGACAACCCCGTTAGTTTTTTAGATTTATCTATTATTTTGGAGAGTATTGAAAAAATAATAAATTTCTTAGTACTTGAAAAGAAAATTTGCATAATTGTTACATATATCTCTTCCTAGAAAAAATACATTACCCTTGAAACCAAATAATGTGGGATCAAGATGAATGAAAAAAAAAAATTATAAATTATGGTAAATATTTTTTAGATTATTAGTGCGTTTGAGCCACATTATTTTGGAAGAATGTATTATGAAATAATAGATTGATAGAGAATGTGTGGTTGAAAAAGAATGAAAAGTTATTGATATGATGTAAAATATTATTTTATTGAAGAATGTGTGGTTGAAAATGAGTAGAAGAATTAAAATGAAAATTTTAATGCGTTGAAAAAAAAAAAATTATTGATGTGATGGAAAATATTATTTCATTGAAAAATATGTGGTTGAAAATGAGTAGAAGAATGAAAATGAAAATTTTAATGTGCACCAAACATGATATTTATAAAAAAAAATTTAAGTTTTTGAACCATAATTTTATTTAAATGTACTTTACAGTGTAGTAAGTGTAGTAGCAACAGTCGATCAAACTCGGGTAGTGATAACTATCTCATCTAAAGATTACGCTATGAGAAAGTGTCATATTTTTATTCAAATACTGTCAAGATACGCTCCCTAATTTAGATCCTAGATTTTTTGTGTTCAAATGCCTAACCCTTGCGCAAGTTTTTTAAGTGGAGACAACAATATTTATACTTAAGTATTTAAATGGAGACGACAAGATTTAAACCCGAGTATTTTGTGTGGCTATAATATCTTGTTAACCATGCTACATCTAAAGGATGAAGTTGTTAAAAAAATGATAATAGACAAGTACTATTGCAATTTCATGGATAATTATCAACCAATAAAATCGTGCTTCGTATTTTCTGCTATATATAATATTGTTCTGAATGATATACAAATTTTAAATTAAATTATTATTTCGCACTCCTAAATGCAACTTACAATGGTTGATCACAATACGAAGTGCATACTTCTATTTTCTAGCAAATTCTCAGTTTAGTCAACTAGGTTCCCTCCTATTTATAAATAGAGTGATACTTGGTATACATAATTTGATGTACATAACGGTGTCCATACACTCACATGGGGTGGGGTCCGTTTGAATAAAATATTCGAGTGGACTCCACCCATGTGAGTGTATGGACATCATTATGTAACCCAAATTATGTACAAATAGAATTATCCTTATAAATAAGACAATTAATATCTAGATTATATTGTACCCATTGATTAATTCATAATTGAAATCATAAAATAAATTACAACCTTGCTACATATACCATTTGGGGTACATGTTGGTTTGCTCGGCCTCACCCCCTCCTTCACATGAGAGTCGGGTCTCATGCATTTATTGGATGTAGGACCCGACCCCCATGTGATGGAGAAGGTGGGGTCGGGTAAACCAAAATGTACTCCAAATAGTACAAATAGCATAATTCAACAAATTAAAGAAATGTCAAAACTAATTTTTTTTTTTTTTTTTTTTCATTCAATTGATTGGTTAATTGCGAGGACAAGCTTTTCAAAGTGATGTCCTCAAATTTGAATTAGCCATGATGAATTGATAATAGTAACATATTCAAACATAAAGATATGAACAAATTCACGATTGAAATGTATGAACAGATTCTTCAAAGATCGCGTGTAACCCAAATTATGTACAAGTAGAATTACCCTTATAAATAAGACAATTAATGTCTAGATTATTTTGTACCCATTGATTAATTCATAATTGAAATCATAAAATAAATTACAATCTTGCTACATATACCCTTTGGGTTACATGTTGGTTTACTCGGCCAGTCAGTCTCACCCCCTCCCTCACATGAGAGTCGGGTCTCATGCATTTATTAGATGTAGGACCCAACTCCCATGTGATGGAGAAGGTAGAGTCGGGTAAACCAAAGTGTACCCCAAAGAGTACAAATAGCATAATTCAATAAATTAAAGAAATGTCAAAACTATTTTTATTTTTTTTCTCTTCATTCAATTGATTGGTTAATTGTGAGGACAAACTTTCAAAGTGAGGTCCTCAAATTTGAATTAGCCATGATGAATTGATAATTGTAACATATTCAAACATATAGATATGAACAAATTCACAATTGAAATGCTACTTGTCTAAGAAGTTTCTAGCGCAATAAAGAGCTAGTCAAAGTTGATCACCTTCATTAGAGGTGACCAAAGTAGTGGTCGTGGTGGTGATCGTGGTGTGGAGTGTCGAGGCAGATTGCCCCCTAGAGGTCCTTTGGCCTTATCACTTAAAAAGTTTGGACAATTGCATTTGGCCATAAATATTATTACATTTCATAAGGGCCCTTTGCAGATTTTGGTAGGGAAATTTGGCTTTGGAGTGATTTACACTCACGTTCCATTGTCATGATGCAGCTATGCTATACGGCCAAGTGGTCACAAATGTAATAGGTGACATGATTGATGAAGCGATAAGCATGGTATTTGTTGAATTTTTTTTTGTTCAACCTAATAGTTTTCAACGTATTAAGTATATTTGCTGATGTAACAATTTGACATATGATGTCTTAATTATTGTAGTGTGAAGATACATGTTAATATTCAAAAATGACTTGTGTGTGTTTGTTAAATGTATAAATAAATAATTCCATTATTCCAATCATACTTCACATGAATATCTTACGATATTAATACGGAAAATCGTCTTGAAATTTAATCTCATTCATATTATATAATTGCACGTTTTAGATATCATAGGGAAAAAAAAAAACAAAATAATTTTTTCATCTAAGGCTACTTATAACGTCGAAAATGTAAATAAATAAATATGACTCTTTGGTTGTCATTTTTTTTAACTACATAACAATTTAATAATATCAAACCATCTTCAAACTAATTGGCCTTTCTCGACAAACAATCTAAGACCTAAGCATGCGTAATATAAAATTTGAGGTTCGACACAAGATGAATGTATAAACTCAAAAAATAGCTTAACAATTAACAAGCTAAAGATGCTTGACTGAATAAGTGAAAAGGCACCCTCTAATCATAAAAAGATCAATGTGATATTGACAATAACAATCTAATATGTTAAAACCGACTATCAATTTCAGACGAAATCTCGTTTATATTATTCTACAACTTGGCCATTCTTTGATTTTTCATCTTCCTCCATTTCAATCTCCAATGAAAAAGGGTCTGATCACAAATATATAACGATGAATCCTTATCACTCTCGGTCGACATAACGGTAACATTTTAACGAATTCTACTGCAATGAATGAGTAAGCAAGTGGACACGACGCTATGACCACAAAGGCATAACTTTTGGGACCAAAGTGTAAGTTGTACTAAAGCTTAGATTTGTCCTAGAGTGTTTCCTAGTAAGAAGCCATCCATGTAGTATGTTCAACGAGTAAATCAAACAAAGTACAATATGTTACCCTTCTCTCTTTATACAGAGCAAGAGGAAATTTTGTTGTTCCTCTGTATAGGTCTATTTCTTGACATATCTTAACATTAGGAGGGCCATCGTGCCTCCTAAAATTGCATCCCTAAGCTTTAGCCTGACACGTGCAACTGTCGACCAGATCATATTCAGAATGTGCCTATCTGATAAAGAAATAAAATTGTAAATTTTTTATTTTTGTAAAAATTTTTAATTTATGTTATTGGTGAACATTATTTACAAAATCTCTTAGGAAAATAGAAAAAAAAAAAAAAAGTGTTAGGACT